>JAHZNI010002201.1:0-18817 GCA_027744415.1 Seira ritae | reverse complement strand
CGTTCTTGGGTAAAACTGAGATACTATTTTTTGTTTGGGGATCGACGATATTATGTTGTGGTAATTATGGTAGGGCTTTGTGGATGAAAATATTGTTTTTTTTAAATTAGACACTATCGTCCTATTTGGAGAAAAAGGCTCTCTCAGGTGGCCTTTAAATTGGGAAGGTGCTGAATATCACGCGGACAAAGCCGATCTCATTTCAATTTGCTGCGCTAAAAATTAATGGTAAAAAATCTAATTTAATTCAATGCCTACTTGTCATTTTTTTAGCAAAATCATTCCAATTTGTTGCAATTACGTAATTTAATTTTATTTCAAGGGAAATGTGATGAAGTGATGGAGCGTGTTATGAATCTACTACGAATAGACATTCCAGTGTACACGAGAGAAACGGACGCAATCTTTACTGTTGCTACATCCCTCCATCCCCTCGAGTTAGGAACGAAGTCAACAGAGGAGCTTCAGTTCCCCAGCACTTTGCCGTATCCAGAGAAAAATAAGGATTTGCGTAATTACATCCGCTTTGAGCCCAGGTTCAGGGTACCCATCCCTTATAAAGAAAAGGCACATGAAACACAATCTCAAGGAGTGCGTAACGGTGAAAACTCTAGTGATCTCAATGACTGCCAGCAAACAGAGAAGCCAAAGAAAAGAGTTATTAAAGGAAATAATTTCGGTTGGTTGGGAAACACTGTTGCTAACAAGCAGCAGAAAAAGAGAAAATTAAAGTGAAATGAAATATGGGATCATCGAGACGTGCGAAATTTTTGATAATCGCCATTCATGGAGCAATAAGTTGAAATGTATTGATGTTTCTTAAGTTGGAAACATGATGTATTATAAACTCAGTGGGAGATGGGATTTATATATGCAAATGGTCAATGAACCTTTTTATAGATTTGATGAATTTTTGGGATTTTATATTTTTTCTAAACATGCAATAAACGATGATACAATGATAAATTTTAAATTTAATGGTAGTTAACTACGGGGCAATTTGGGACATTCACAGTCAGAAGGTAGCATTTAATTTATTGTTATGAAGCTTTTAAAATTTCAAACTTCAACTCACAAAAAGCAAAATCATACATATGTACATACAATATATAATTTTCACTAGAAAAAATTAGGAAGGAAAATATTATGTATTACTTAGTTTTCACCAAACTTTGGATAGGTTCTCGATAATACAGTTAATAATAATATCTCTAAAGTATTTATTTTAGGTAGTCACTTTTGGAATTGGCTCGATCATCCTATGCCATGATGAACTTCACAAATCTAATGCTAGTTCTAAAGTATTATTATTGGTAACATATTTTTTTCTAAAATAACAAAATATTGTTCCTCTATCAATTCACTTAGCTCATGGTTTCCAGAGAGATTTCATAAGGCAGGGGTTTGTTGATCAAGCCCCATTCAGGTGCTTGTAAGGCCTGCTTGGACTTGTTGGTTAGGGCGAGTCTGAATTTTTGAACTACGGAACAGAGAACGTGCATGATGGCTGGCCTGGCAACAAATTCTCCCACGCAAAGGCGTTTAGCTGAGAAAAATGCAAAATTTCGACATGCACATAATAATATTTAAGAATTTGCTGATTCTAAAGTTCTGATTTAAAAAAATGAGTGCATTAGTACCAGCGATAACAGCCAAATTCTTGTCCTCATTCAAAATGCTTCCACTGCCATCAATGAACCTTCCTGGTTGGAACTTGGAAGGCTCTTGCCACAGTTTATCATCTCCGTTCACGCTGTCATAGTTGATGACAAGTGTCATTCCCCTTGTAACTCGGGTATCTCCTTCGCGAACGGTCTTCAGCATTTTCCTCCGCTCGAATGGAATGACGTTAGCAGAGCGGTATAGCTCCAGATAAAAAGCTTTTAAGTATGCCATCCTAAAATTGATAAAGGGGAAAATGATTTAGAAGTTACTTTAATTGCTCAAAATGTTAAAAGGCAATGTACAATGCACTAAAATCATTGGATTTTTGCTTGCCTTTCCATATCGTCAGACGCGAGCATTCTATTCAACTTTCCAGCAACGCCCATAACTTCATCCCTGAGTTTATCCTGGACGTCTAAGTGTCCTGACAAGTGTAGCAGGGCGAAGCTCAGTGTACTTTGCAGAACAAGAGAAGATGGAAATAGGAGATTGAACAAGACTGAGATCAACATGTCCTCTGTGAAGTCGACAGGTGAAGAAAGAGACTTTCCCTTTACGGAATCCTTACACTCTTCGATTTTCATTAGGCAACTTTCGATCATATTTTTCTTCGCTGCTTTCAGGTAATCACCCTTGACTCGGTACTCTTCGATCATGGATTTCAAGAACTCCTTGATTCTGCCATTCAGGCTGAGTAGTTCATCGTAGCCGGTGTATGTGGACGCCATCTCCGAAAGCATGGGCCAGTTGTCAAGGTATTTTGATGTGTGAATGGTCAACCTTTCCCATTGTCTCAGGAGATCAAGCAGCTTGACAAGCCGAGGATTCTCAAAGGCGCTCAGATTTTCGCCGGTGATCAGTGCCCAGTTTAAGCTGCATGAGAAGGGAAGGAAGAAGTTGTCCATGTCGACGATTCCGCCATTTTTCTCTCGCCAGTATTCCAACAACTCGCATAATTCGGCCGATTTCTTTGCGAGTAAGTTGTCAAGGGAAGTTTTGTCGAAGGAGTATTCTCGGAGGACGTGAGTGGCGTACATTCGAGCAGTTGCCCAGGTTCTGATGGTGTCAGCGTTTTCAGTAGCGGTTGTAGATTTGCCCTTCTTTTTGTCGGTTGTTTTGTCCAGAACCCAAACAGTGTCTGGCTCGCCCACCCATTCATCGCTTCTGAGGACGTGGCTGATGCGTTCGTAACCGCTGATTACAACTTTAGAAAAAAAGAAATCGATAAAAATTGAAAATTATATTTACACCAAGAAATGCTTCATCACATTTGTGGTATTTATAGCTTGTTAGCCTTACCTGACCCAACCAGTCCGAAATAAACCTTCATCGTGTTCCCATGCACTCGCGCGAGTTTGGTCAGGGCCTTGTAAATATACTTCCTGTCATAGTAGAATATTTGATGCAAGTTTCCAATGATGGGTATCCGAATGGGACCTGTGAATCATGTCAATAGTCTATATAATGTTACTTCCACTAATATATGCAAATGATATCAAATTTATAAAACGTGCCAAGTTGACATACCAAAAGGGATGCGTTTGAACCGGTCATTAAACTCATCGCACATTATCGTCCCAAGCAAGAGTAAAAAGAGGACTCCAAGATAGTACCACATTTTGATTCCGTGTAATTCCAGCAGATTAGAAAACCTAGTTCTTTTTGAAAGGCACTTATAAGGCTTTTTGTCTTTTAAAGATAAAAATAATTTCATTATTATTATTACCTTGTAAATGATATGGGTACTTAATCCTTGACCACCGAGCAACTGTACCGCTTTCGATGCATGAACAAAGACGCTGATTTGACGCTCGCAGCAACAAGACTTTAAGTATTTTTTCTCAACCTCAGTTCTTTCGATTGCACATTCACTCAGCCTACTGCCTTGTACAGTACGCATGCAACTTTACTACAGCACAGTCGAACCTTGGTCGAACAGAGACACACAGAAGATCTCAAAGCAGAAAATGAATTTTCATTGAGGCTCTTCTTTCTTGCTCATCAAAAAAGCTAAATTCAGTTCAATTGAATTTTTTGTAGTTTTTACTCTTCAGACAAAGGCCACTGGGTTCTTTCTTCAATGGCGTGTTGTTGAACCGGCATATCACTATCAGCGTGTGTGCACATAAAGAATGAGAAGTTGGATAACGATTACACTAAACATAAGCCATTCATTGGCATTTAGAGTAAAGATTTATGGCCTGAGCTTCTTAGATTTCATCCTCCGATCATCGGAGTGCAGCAAAGAGATTACTTTTTATATTTTGGTGATGATGGTGGTACCCAAACTCAAGCTTTTGTGACTGACTGAACTGGAGAAGAAATCGCATTGCCTCTCCTCATTTAGAGTCTTTCTACTTTGACTGGAAATAATTTTATATAAATATATTGCATTGCAGCCATGCATTGTCGAGAACGACTCCTGGAAACATTGCTAGCTCATATTAGCCATGGACACGATGATATGATGGTTTCGTTGAATGGTTAGCTCATGGCTGGTATCCCCATTTTTAGTTTTTCAGTAGAGGAAAAATCCCCTTACTGCTGGCCGTGTAAAGCTTGCTGGCATACAAATTATTCACCCCTTCCATATGAAAAATATCTAGGGAGCATGCTAACATGCATTCTCCTAAAACATGAAAGCAAATGGATACGGAATTACTTACCTACATATTATGCATATTATTCTCCTTCTCCAGCCTACTCCAGTTGTCTTGGAAAGAAAAGGTTCCAGCATTTTAGTCGTGGCTATCTCAAATCTGTTTCGTAAATTACTGGGTGGTGTTGATGAAGCGATGCAGCTATGTATTATATATTTTTTGGGGGTGTAGACAATCAGTTTTTGCAGACTCAACTTTTTACGAGCGCAGTTTCAGGATGAAATTTTCAGGGAGTAAAATATTAGAAGAACTATGCATCCTACCTTTTACTTTGGAATACGTGACTATTCTTGCTCGTCGTATTATAAATTATGATTTATGATAAATTGATGAAAAAAATCAGGATTTTAATGAGGGGAGAAGTTGCAATACACAAAGCAAGTATTGATTGTACATTGTACATTGAAACCCGATTAGTTCAGGGCAAGTATTTATTTACTTGAATTGCCGTACCAAAATACTTTGTCGTGTGGATTATGGATACCAAAAATGATAGAATACATCTAGGATTTTGGAATGCCTATTTTATTTGTTGTTTTTGTCACTAATCTAATCGTCGTGATTGTCGGGATCGTGAGAAATCATATAAGAAGTACGTAGGCAACAAGCAACCTCTAAACTTTTAAACATTGAATGTTGAACCTTACCCTAAAATACAAGATCACGATAAAAGTATTTTTTGAAAGGTTGATAGGTACGTCTCAGGTTACTTCATTAAGAAATCGAGAATTCCGCGCAATAATTTTTTTTTTGCAAACTATGACGGAAACTCGCTTCTTTATGAAATGATGAAAATTATATCGCATATTCCGTACATTATCTAATGATAAAAGTTCAAAATGTCCCACATGTCTGACACGTCCCGTCATTGGCCTGGCCGCCTGATCCACTAACATCAGTTGTGAGCGTGGTGGTTGGTTCACAGTCCATTCATAGGACCAGAAAAGGAAATGCTAGGAAAATTGATTCGATTAAAGTTAATTTGTTGCTGACATCATGTTTAAATTTACATTTTGTGCATTTAGTCTGCAAACTTTTTTTATTTCATACTTTTCATAGAATGACTTTCATAGCTAAAAATGAGTGACAAGAAACATTAAAGATACTCTTTATTACATTATTGCCGGTTAAAGTTGAAATAGATTAGAACCAAAAACTTTGTTGACCTTTGCTCTCGCATATTTTTGCACTTCCTCGGATCATTTCTATTCTATTTATTTTCGTCATTCGCCCATATCAAATATTCATTCATTGAATTCAGACTGGATTTAAGCTCGAGAAAATTTAAATTAACGAAACATCTCCGGGTCATACGAAGATAAACATATACGTTTATTTGTTATACATATTTGAAAGGAGTTTAAAGGATTGATCTTTGAACATCCATGATCCATGCATTAATACCGGCATCATGGGATAGGGTCTCAATAGTTTTATTTTTAAAGGAAAACTATGGTTCATTGCAGTAAATTAAGCATTTACATATTTGCAAAAGGTAATAAAAATGCTTTTATTATCTAAATGTAAATTAAATAAATTTCCTCTTCTACGTATATCAAATCAATAACGCATCATTATTGAGTGCGTTATTATCCAATTTGTACATTAGAAGATTTAAACTGGTAATTTAAAGCCAGAGTCGGTGCATGCTCCAAGAAATTATTTTTGCCATTAAGTTCAATAAAGACTTTGATCTATTAACCCCAACTCGATCTCGATTAAATGTGAGAGAACTATAGTATATAATCCGCGTGAGAAGCAATTTTTTTCCATGCATTGCCTAACTTTCCTCGTTCAAAGTATTTACAAAAAGCTGTCAATTTGTTTTAATGGTTTCAACAACTTCAGTCCATCATCGAAAAAATACACAGCAGTTTGCTCAAAATTTCTCACGAAAGCAACCAGGCATGCAATGCATTTTGAATTTTACTACGAAGTACTATACTATGTACACTTGAATGACTTGAATGATTGCATCGTAAGTATCATCAATCATCATCATATCATCGACAAAAACTTGCTCACTCACTACCAAGGAGCGTGACCAAGACCAGACTAGACGAACGAGGTGAACTGAATGTAGAGTAATGTTAGACAAGCTTTATTTTATTCACTCGAAAAACTTCAGAGATGAAAATAATTCTTAAAATATTAATAAAAATCAGCTCTGGCAAGCAAAACCACTTCATATCATATGACATGTGCCGTTTAATTAAATTAAGAAAATATTTTGTTCATATGCCAGACTTAGGTTTTGCACTAATGATGTATGAAATACATATGAAAAAATTGCAATGTCGCGTAATACTTCAGCAGAGTTTCTATCTGTAGGTGCGATATATGCAAGCTACCCAGTTATTAGTGACGTTTGTTCATGATAAATGGTCATAGCCTATTTTAATACTCCTATCATTCATAATTCAGTTTTAAATCTTAGTAATTGATATCTATCTGGATAAAGTCAGGCTGCTGCTGCCTTCGAGTCAGAAATTTTTCCCAAAGAACGGTAAATTATGAAACGATTGCCTTTTTTGATTGGTTACGATTAGTAGATTAAAAATGTGTCCGTGATTGGCGGTTCTTTTTAGAAAGAAGGAAACACATGAACAAGTTTCTCAGGCATTTAAGTCAGAATTATGACGAAGTGATCTTCACCTGGACAAAAAAACGATCTTTGTTTGTGAATTTTACAGGTATTAATGTACAGAATTTTCCAGCGCAAGATCTTTTAATGGATTGCTTGAATTTGAAAACCATACATATCAAATCAGGGAATAAAAATCTAAATTATGCAAGCTACCTCGCCAATCGCAATTAAGGGAATATCATGCATATAATTTATCTTGAATTGTTTTGGTAATTTTATGGTAGTCAGGTCAGGTCATTTTCCATGCACAAATCTGCGGAAGGCCCAGATATTGATTTTATGCTTCAATGACCCACGCATAGAGGAGGAAAAATCCGTAAAACAAATCTGAAAATTCTATGATTATCTATTTATTTTCACGCCCGTAGATAAAATACCTGTGAACATGTGAATGCTTTGCCTCGTAATTGCAGTTGGCCGAATCGTAAATCGATGCATAGTACAACTAGATAAGTACATTATGTGAGATCTTGATCTTTCAGGAATATTCCTATTGGGCTATACACTCATCAGATGGAATTAAATCAATCAAAGCCTACGCAATCGATTCGAAAATTCCTGAATTTTTTATAGTTTTCCATTGGAAAATTGATATGATTCCAACATGTGAAAGGCAAAAGTGGTTCGGTTTTACCAGTGGGTTCTTTACTGAAGGTTTGATGGATATGGATATGCAATTTTATTCCATGAATTATTAAATAGAATTCTAACCCATTTCTTGTCAGATCCATGATCCAATCAAAAATCCATACTTTGAGCTCCATGATGGCAAAAATTTAAATATACATGGAATGGTGTATACTACGTCCAAGAATACATAAACAAAGGAAGGAGAACAGCATTGTTTGGTTGCCAACTGCCAACTACGATTCCTACCAATTTGATAATTCGTGTATAATGCAGGGATGTATATATCATGCCATGCGGCATTTTCTCTCTTTTTAAATAAAAATAATAATTTGCTCTGGCCCTGGGCGCAAACCAAGCAGGGTTTTTTTGCTCCGAATAAAATTTGTGGAATAAAATATGCAACAATAGAACACATTCGTCTCCACATTGTATCCCGTTGCTTTGCATTATGGTATTGTATTGAGATTACGATCTTTTGTCTGGATTTGGTTTGGTTGGATACATGTCCAGGCTTTATACATACCGGACCAGGCCAGGCCACCCTTCTCTTGCCTGGCTTCACTTGATTTTTTATGAGAACCTATTGAGCTTATATGAGTTCACATATCCACAACCTTTCTTAATGTCCGTGTAGCCCATATATTCACTACCCTTATGCCAGGCTGGAGCAAAAACGGTAGGCAGTAAGCTCCAAATACTAGCACTACATTAAAAAGCTAGCCTGCAAGTTTATTTTAGTCCCTATCGATCGCCTCATCCATTTGATCTGACCAGAGACGAGACACAGGCACAGGGTGAGTATTGAGCATTGCAATATTGTAGCTCATCTTTCTCTTGTCTAATTCAGCTTGCAAGTTAAAAATGAGCGTTCTCTCATAATTTAGAAAAACTTTAAATAAGAGGGTTGATGTTGCAATCAAATTTTAATCGCTCGTGTGACTGAACAGACACAGAGCTGAGCTGTTTCAGATAGAGACTGACAGACAAAGCGTAGTAGCCTCGAGCAAGAAAGCTTATGTAAGTGATCTTCACATGAAAAAAGCTCCTAGACCTGAACACACTGGTCGAGTAGTGTAAAGATCATCATAGCAAAAGAGACAAAGTGAAAAAAGTTCTTTCAATCCTAATCTTGAAAGCATTCAAGATTTTCTGTGAATGACATTTCCTGCTTAGGTAGGGTCCAATTTTGTTGAAAGGAAAGTTTAAAGGAAGAAAAATTTGACTAGTGAATGCGGTAAGGTTTTGTAATTAAATTGATCAATATTTTAATGTTAAAATAACGAAAGATCGAAACTAGAATTGAGGTGATTAGTTGAAAAAGTTATAATATATTTACAATTTCTAGCTCAAAATGGCCCCCAACATCCGTGACGTGGTAGAAGATCGCGATAGTTTTATTCATGAAGAAAATGCATCCACAATTGGCAAAAAGGAGGTGTTGTACGATGGATATTTCTATGACGTGACTAATTTTATTGACAAGCATCCCGGAGGATACGTCATTGAGTATTACACAAACACAGGGGAAGATGCGACCCTCCCCATAATGATGTTCCATCACAGGTCGAAGGCTAAAGTTGATCTTATAATGAAGAGTTTGCCGAGACGACCTGCCAGAGAACACGAAAGTAAGTCAATCACATAAAGTAGGCACTGTAAATAAAATCGAAGTCAGGGATTTAAATAAATGATTAATTCCGACGATTTTGAATTGTAGTGAACTTCGGAGGTGATGTGAAATCCCGTGAACGATACAAGAACATGACAAAGGATTTCTTAGATTTATTGCATGAAGCAGAAGAGGAAGGACTGTTCAAGCCTGTCTATTTCAGAAACGCTCTTGTTGTAATTGAGGTGACCTTCTTGTGCCTCCTTGGAGGCTACATCGTGAACCAGAATGAAGGGTTCTTATTGAAAGCTCTTGGAGCGATCATAACTGGATTGGGAATGGGTCGGATGGGACTCTTGCAACATGAATGTGGACATAACAGTGTGACCGGTAACCCGAAACGAGACAAGTTTTTGCAGAACATATTCTACGGTGAGTATTACAGCTTCGTGAACTCTATTAAATATACAGATAGTATGGAGTTTAAAATATAATCTACATATTTCTGTAATTATTAGGTTTCTACATGGGCATGTCATCCCAATGGTGGGTTAGACGGCACAATCGTCACCACGCAATGCCTCAGCGTTTCCAGCGCGACTTTGACATGGAGCACTTGCCCGTGACAGCAGTTCACGAGGACTTTGTCTACGATCCTGAAAACATCTCACAGAACAACATTCTCACCAGAAACCAAGGATTCCTGCTCCCTCTGAATGGAACAATCTTCATCTGCGCCATCAACTTCTACTACCATCCCCACTACATTGTGAAGCGTCGTTTGTGGAACGAAATGATCGCCCTCCTCCTCCACTTTGGAGTCGCCTTCTACTTCATGGGGGTTTGGCCGTACTTGCTGTCCAAATCTTTCATGTCATTGTACCTGTCCTCCTCATTCGCTCTCAATCACACTCACCTTCCCATCACTCACGAGGCTAAGCATTGGGTCGAGTTTGGATTACTCCACACGGCCAACGTAAACCCCGGCATGTTCAACGATTGGTATGTTCCAATTATTTATGGTCCATGTTTATGCTACATGTTCTAATTACTAATTATCTCTTAAAATAGGTGGTTAATACTGCTTAACTACCAAATTGAACATCATCTCTTTCCCACGATGCCCCAATACAACCTCCGGTTTGTCGCTGAGAGGGTGAAGAAGCTGGCAGCGAAGTATGATCTCAAGTACACCATGGAATCCTTACCGAAAAGCTACATGAACACCATGGGACATGTGTTCCATGTTCAGAATCATGTCCGAGAGTTGAATAAGACCAAGAAAGCCAATTAAAATGATGGGCTTCTTCTGTGTTGCCTGTGCGAGCCTGAAAACATATAAACAGAGCTATAAACAAGCTCTTAATTGGATCACTTAAACAATTATAAAGCAATATATACATACATATATTCAGTCATGTATTTCCACTAATTTCCAGTCTGGGCGTAATATCATAAGAAAAGGCCCCCAAAATCACACAAACTGTATCTATATAGTTTTTGTATTGTAGTAGGAGTTGTTTACACACCACTTTACATTCTATTCACAAATTAAAAATGCTAAAAATAGCGTAAAACTATTTACCATCCGTTGATGGAGTAAGTATGTACCATACACAAGTGCATCTATAAATAGTACGCATACATATATATGTGAATCTAGTATTTCAGCAAATGTTTACCAAATACTTCTACAGACTATTTTAAATGTGTTTAGGCAAGAGCCAAGCGAGCAATCTTGGTCATTTAATTCTTTAGTGCATGAAACCGCGTTAAATTTTTGGAGTCAAAAGAACGTTCTAGTGTCCGTGTAATGTCATATAATGCTTTGAAGACCTTTGAAGACTCGGGAAAAGCATTAAAATCTGTAAATCATGCATTGAATAATACTTTTCAATTTGCCATAAATATGAATTAAATTGAACTGGAAAGGTCTCAAGATTGTTCTTGCTTACTATATAATGCAATATTTAACTTTATCCGGTTATATCGAAATAAAAAAGTAAATTTTGAAATAAATAACTAAAATGGATTTGTGCGAATGATTTTATTTAAATTTTATCTTAATGTATAAATTCACATTTCAGTTCGATACCAGAAAATTCACAACAATTTTCCAGAGTAATGTAGATTTAGGTATGCATATCAATAATTAATATAATTACAATTGTAATTTTTATAACACCATTATAATTTCGATTGCGGCCGCGACGCTCCTGTAAAGGTAGAGGTGGATAATGTCTTTTTGGCAATCAGAAACATAGATTGAGCCGTTAAGACGTTAAACTACTTACAATGTTTTCCGAAAGAGCTTTTTTCGCAAGTTGCCCCAGAGTAATGTTAAATACATATATGTCAGTTAAAATTTAATATTGATTGTGTTAAATTGAATGAGCAAAATTTATGTAAGTTAGTATATTAAAACCTAAAACATATTTAAATGCATTTAATTATGGCGAGTGTTGCCCCAAGCGTTACACAATGCTGTTTCTCCTAGGCTTGTTTGATGTTGAGTCATAGTCCTCGCAAGTTTCGTCAAAACTAGCAGTCGAATGTTCCGAAAGACTTCCTGGCAGAGTGGGATTAAATGGCACGAATGCTCTCGCAGTCGGTGTTGGTCCAAGAACATGATTGATCGACGCAGACATGACGGGAGATCCAACTGCAGTTTGTCTAGAAATGGTTGAGATTGTCGATGCCCTCCTCTTGAGTCCGGGCTTCCCGTCACTACCTTCCAATCTTGCTAGCCTTTGTTCTTTTTGAGCATTTAACTTAGTAATGGCCCTCGAACTAACCACTGAGTTGGTATTGCTTCTAGCTGCAGCTGAAGATGATGACGATGAAGATGCAGATGAAGTGATTGCTGTCGCTTCATTCACATCCGTCTTTGTTGGCAGCTCATCCATTGAGTCATCCTCTAGAATCGTTTCCATAGGATTCCCCAAGTTGCTGGAAACAACATGATAATTCTGAACAGTAGTCAATAGGCCCGAAGTATGCACTCCCGGCATACCATAAACGGAGACTCCCAAGGGGTTATTTGAGCTTCCACCCCTACTATTAATTTTGAGCCTTTGTGAATCACTTAGCCCCATGTGAGATAACGACATGTAATTTCCATACTGGTCGAATGTTCCCAAACTTCCCGTTGTGTTGGGACGGACGCTGTCCACCTGCATCCCCTGATTTCTACCCCCATTACCTCCTGAGGGAGGACAGCTAACTACTGAATTGTTCCCTGATATAATAAAAATTTCTCCCCTGCCCCCCAAATTCTTTGGCTCTTCATTCTGCAGCTTATTCTCATTTTTCCATTGAACTGGGGAATCGTTATTGCGATCTTCATCATCAAAAAACTTTAGAGCTTCCATGAGCTCCTGTGCTGCATCCACTTCGTCAATGTTTGCCCCGAATGAGGGTGGATTGTACTGTACATTGTCAGGCACACTTCTTCGGGATGATGCGGAGCTAATGTTGTCCCCAGGACTAATTTTTCGTGTGCTTGATGCTGTATTACCCCTCTTGTGTCGATTGTATTGAGCTGAATAATTTCCTTGATTCTTAGCCTCCTCCAGTCGACCTTTCTTTGCTGCTTCATTCACGCTACTCAGACTGTTCCTCCTAGATTCTGAGTTGTTATTGCTGTCGTGATAAGGTGGGGTGGTGTGGCGGTCCTGTGGACGCGCTGAGTAGGGGTTGCGGGTGAATTGTCGACTTGCCACGATGAATAAGGGTAGCTCTCCGTGAGCCATGTCCCACCGATATTTAAGTTTCTGAGGTGGCGCTGGATAGAATACTTTTGGTGGCATTGGTCGCAGGGGATAATGCTGCATTTCTGCCCCTCGAGCCCAAAAGGGCTCGCCAGAGTAGAAACTGGGATCCACATATGGGCTATTCTTGTTGCGAACGGTCCAATCGTTCCTGCATTGAAAATATTCCGTTAAATGCTAAAATAAATTTTAAAAAATAAATAATGTACTTATAAATTTTTAAAATGGATATTGACTAACAAGCTGAATTTCCCGCAGCTAAAGCAATACAAAAGGTAATGGGGCAAGTTGTAAATCCAGCACAGGAAAATTGAGAAGGAGCAACCTAGAAGTACGAGGCAAATGAAGCCAACTGCCAAAACTAATTTGTATGTTTCCGAATAGCAACAGAACGGATTCCTTTCGAAACGGTCCCATTTATCGTAGCAACAGTAATCCGCTACAGTCCATTGGAAATACATGTCGCACTTCACCGTCCTATTGATGGTCACCCCACCGAAGTAGTTGATTTGGATTTCGAAATACTTCCGCTTCATACATTCGCTCCCCGAAACAAGAGTCAGTTTTGTGGCAATGAGGATTGTCGAGAGAAGGCAGAGTATCATGATTCTTTCCATTTTGGGGCCTTCTTTATTAAATATCAGCTATAATTGCGTGTTTAAAAGGGAATTTTTACGTTTCACATTTCGAAAAATTAAGAAATTCGGTTTCTGCCAAAACTTTCCAAACTCTTAAATAGCTTTCCTACCCTGTAACGATTGCGAGAGTTATTATATTGAAACTAAGAAGAAAAATGGGTTGCGAGAACTTGGATAAGCTCTTATAGGCTCAAGTTTAAATAAAAATTAAATTGATCGAGCGATCGAAATAAAAAAATCAATTTTCCAATTTATGTTTAAAAAATCGACATAATTTAAATCGAACAAAGCAATGAGGTAAAATACATGCATGTGGGGGCTGTAAGCAGCGTAATGACACTTTTTTTGTAAAATGCCCCCCTTCGAAACCAGGTATTTAGGGTTTTGACTCGTCTTTTTTTCCTTTTGTAAGAATGACTATGACTATGTACGTGTGACTAGCATTGCATTAGTAAGACCGAAGCATTTATATACATGGACGGATTGACATTTTGAGAAAAATCATGGGTATTGAATCTACTTTCACCATCATCATCATCATGTCATATATAATCAACTTGTTTGTGCTGTTGTAATGCTTCACTCAGGGAAAAACTTCATAAAGGTTGGATTGCTCCACTTTAACTTAAATAATAGATCGAACACTAAAAGGAGGAAAAATCGATACTTTTACTATCATCATTTATTCATCGACGCTCCCGATGAAAATCAATAACGCCTCTGGTGGTTGTTGGCTGTTGGACGTTCCTTCAAACTCAACCCAAGGTAAAAGAATTGTCGACACGGAAGAGGTGTTTGCTAAAACCGTTTTGGAAGAAAAAATATAGCATTAGGTACATCACATCGCGCTGGAAGATATGTAGTTTGGATTGGTCATCAGTCAACGAGAACCGTAGAAAATTTTGTAAGTCGCATAATATTATATATGTCCATCATGTCACACTGTATTGTGTCTAGTCCGGTTCATGCTTGACAGTTTGAAGTGCTTTCACCTTCATGTACTAATCGGAATAAAATGCTGCTATCTTTTAAATAATTTCTAGTGTTTCCTTTCCGTCTTGGTTTTGGCTCGTGGCTCTAATTTCCTCGTGGAAAAGATAATGTAGTTTGATATGCATAGGTATTAATGCGCGTACCGCACAATTTTAATGTGAACATGTAGAGAAGGTGAAGGCGGCAGCGGAACTGAGTTGAAAAGGTCGTCATTGAGACGGAAGTACTGTATCTGAATTATCTGAAATTATTTGTTTTCGCACTTTCAGAAGGTCATTGAAATTTTAAGTGCGCAGGAGAAATCCGAGTTTTTAAAGATATTTTAATCAAAATCATCTCGGAGTAAGGAAAGTACAGCAAATTAAGAGCTCTAGAGGGCCTGCCGAAAAAAGTCAATAACTAATGTTGATATTTAAGTACTGAAAATAATGTTCAAAAGCAACTTTAATGCCAAAGGTGATGAGAACTATTAGAAATCCATTGAAACTGTCACTTGGACAATTGCAAGTCACGTTCCATCGCATCGGCTCTACTTAGAAGCTATTGTTATATTTGACGCTTTTGTGTTCTCTTTTCTTATTAGTATGATTTCCATTGCACTATTATTTTGAAAGCTTACTGACATGTTAACTTCCTTCCAGACACTCCACCTCAGCTCAGCCATGCTGATCCAGAAAAGGTCGAACACATCTTGACGAAGTCGTAGATTTGCATTTTTATGTCTAGAACATATGAATTGGCGGGAGCCACGCCTAATGAAAATTTCGTGAATTTTGATATTATGCCTTCATAGTTTGATGTTTGCAAAAATAGATTATAGCAGTCGTAAAGGTACCTGTTATATGTGAATTCTGTATCGACTACAACGATCTTATTCCAGACATAAGCAGGTGAAAACACTTGGCATACAAAGATTTGACGAAAAATATGAACACGAAGGAACTCAGATCGTTTCTAAAATATAAGGAACTCGAAAAATTGACATTGTCAGATAAGTATTTCGATAATTATGATCGGGTTTTTGTGGATTTAAATTAAATTTCTGTCGGTAACGCAACCACATTCTTGTTCGATTATGTCGCTCATAGAGACAAATGAAAAGAAAATAGAAAGACGTATCAAGATGTATGTACATGCATGAGTTGGCATTTAAATTGAAAGGGCTTCTTGAGTTAAACTCCACAATGATTCATTAAAGACGTCATTATTACCAAAGTACCTTATTGGTGAATACTGATTTAACTGATCGTTATATATCTAACACGCGTTCTAACTTCTCGTTCTAACTCTGCGTCAAAACAAACATAATGATATCATAATTTCGGGTTCTGGTATTTTCCATTCGCTTATCAAATCTTCAGAAGAAATTTTGGCTTCTTTAGGCAAATATAAGTTGATTCTGGATTATGCAACCAAAACCAATTTACACTAGTCCTGCATAAAAGTAACACTGGACTGGGCTCGTGCCAGAAGAGTTGCATCAATAATGACATTATTACAGCATTTCCAGACACACACAATGACCAGTCCATAAAAGCGGAATCGGCAATGAAAAATTCATAAAAATGCTGATTAATAATTTAAGGTTGGCACAAGTAACGGTTTGGCAATTATGTCATATAGCCAATTGATTGAATGCTTCAGTAAAAACCATTCCTTTGAAAACACTACACTTGAAGTTCTTAATTACATACTTCATACATACGTGTCCATCAAAGCAAAATATGTCAATTTAAAAAACTCCTAAAAATTGCTGAAGCATATTGAAGGGGATGGTAAAATGCATTTCAGTTCTATATGCCATTACATAATTGTAACAAAATCCTGTGCATACACATTCATAAGATTCCTGATGTATTCCACGCGCTCGCCAACTCACAAAAACTGATGGCTTTTTGTTTTTAATTGAGTCAAATGGAAACGAAAACAAGAGTGTGTTGTTTGATTTTGTTTTCCCATTTTACACTAACTCACGAAATATGCATTGGAAAAGCGTGTAATCCAAAAGTTTGCTTTGGAACAGACCCCATAGTAATTACTGAATTCTACAGGACATTTTGGACATCTACAATCGTAGGGTTTTCAAGCAGAAAATGCAGCAACGAATCAACTGCTCAAAAAACAAATTCTATTCCGAAATGGCTTTTTGAAAAGCATGAATTTTGCCATGAGGGTAATCTACGATCAGTAAAATGTCTGGAACTTTCTCCATCTCTACCAATACTAAAGCCCGATTCCAATGATTTCATTGTTGATCTCTTTCCCTGGGTCAGTCAAAAGTCGCTAGACTTTATGCAAACGACAATTAAGGATAAAAGAGATTGCATTTCGTCAAATTACAAACATCATATTCATCGCTACGCTCCTGCTATTCTTCTTGCCAAGGAGGTAGGCGCAGCCGTTATGGGCGGGAACATAACTTTGAAAGTACCAAAAAGTTATCATGCGATGGAAAACATTCCGAGAATGATTCTATCTCTCAATCCGTTTGACTTAAAGCCAGGAAGTTTTAGGTATATCATGAGAACACACACGCCAGGATACAACTTCGTCTATTGCGACATTCCAAAATACTTACAAGATCGGCCTTGGAACTTACATAGCTTCGTAAAAAATGTAAATTTTAATGTCTGGACAATGCTTATCATTGCAATGCTACAACTTTCACTTTATTTCAGTCTCATAAACTCTATATCTTTACCAGAAGGCCTGATAATTTCCATGGTGAGAATGCTTGCAGAAATCACATCGTTTCTGATTTCCCCAACTTCACTTACCACTTTCACTTTCCAAAGGTCAAAGATGCTTACGTTGTGGATGTTCATTTGTTTTGTGCTATCCAACTACTACTGCTCCACCATTATAGGCTTCATCATTGTTCCTACTTCGGAGGATGTGCTGAAAACATTCACTGACCTTGCCAAGGGAGGCTTTAACCCAGTTTACACCAACGACTATCAGTTTAATAATCAGAATAAAACAATTACCTTGCTTAATGATGCCATTAAAGAAGCAAGGAAAAAATCAAAGTCCAAAAGGTAAATGATATGTTTACTACTTAAAATCATATAATATGTTAAGGTCTAAATTCACGTTTTTATTTGCTCTCACTAGCATGGATAGTGACCATGAAATAGACTCGTTCAGATTCCTCTTACAGAAGGCTAGGATCCTTGGACATGGAATAGAAGTTACCAAAGCTCTCGCATTCATCAATGCAACAGTTTCAATTAATAGTTGGCCTGGTTCAATCGGTGAATTTGTACAAGCGACCAAGTTTATAAAAGAAATGGCAGAAAAAGGTAAAGCAGACGCCTCTCGGAGAAAGTGTCATCTAGGTCAAAAGGTTGTCCCGGCTGTCGACCATTTTTATGCTTTCGAGAGTAGCTATGATAAGAAGCTCTACGAGGTTGCTTTGAAAATAGCCCATGCTGGCATTGGGCAGTATTGGATAAATGAGTTTTGGGATTTGACCTACAAGGAAAGAGTTCAGGATCGGAATAAGGTCATCAGTCCAACACATTTGAAGTCAGACTTCAATGAAAACGTAAATTCATTGAAGCTTGAAGGGGAATTTGTAAAAGTTTTCTTCAGTTGGGGAGTACTCCTTTTCCTTTCTAAATCAAATTTCATCAAAGAAATTGTGCACCTTAAATAAATAAAGTGTTAGAAGATTTAAAGATTGGTTTTATAGTTTTGACGAATCTTGCGAGGACTATGACTCAACATCAAACAAGCTTACATATAGGAGAAGCAGCATTGTGTAACGCCATAATTAGTTGCATTTAAATATGTTTTAATGCATATCTAAATCTACATTACTCTGGAAAATTGTTGTGAATTTTCTGGTATCGAGCTGAAATGTGAATTTACATATTAAGATCAAAATTAAAATAAATAAAATCATTCGCACAAATCCATTTTAGTTATTGATTTCAAAATTTACTCTTTATTTCGATATAACCGGATAAAGTTAAATATATATTCTGTTAAAGTCTAAAGTATTTGGTGAACATTTGCTGAATACTAGATTCACATATATGCGTATTTTTTATAGATTCACTTGTGTACTTACTCCAGTAACGGATGGTAAATAGTTTTACGCTATTTTTAGCATTTTTAATTTGTGAATAGAATGTAAAGTGGTGGGTAAACAACTCCTACTACAATACAAAAACTATATAGATACAGTTTGTGTGATTTTG
>JAHZNI010002200.1:0-24493 GCA_027744415.1 Seira ritae | reverse complement strand
AGGCCATTTTATAAAATCATGAAAGCGAAATATTTGAAGTATTCTTAAATTCTTACGAAACTTATCCTTGATACACGGACTATGGACAATGATTGTAGACGTTATCTTGTTTAAAAATATCCCATGAGATGCGAACAAACAAATCCTAATTTTCTAATTATTTTGCAAGAATAAGAAAGAAATTGGGATGGCCCATAACCGCTTGCATTGAAAATTGAAACCAGTAAATGTCTGTTTTAGGATAGGATAGGACTGCCGGTTCAACAAGGCATGCCATAAAATTGCAGTTTTATTTGTACGCAAGCTCTTTGTTTCTTCGTGAGCATAGCTCTTCTGCCAAGTACTCTTCTTGTGACTCATTCATGACGATGATGATATTGTTATTTTGTTTTTGACTTTAGGTAACCTGCTTTACACCTTTAAAACCAATAACATTCTCTTTCTTATCGAAGTGAATGGTTAGTAAAGACTCCAAGTATGGCTTACGGAGCATTGTATGCACTTACTTTCGATTAGTTTATACAAGTAGGTAATTTTCATTCCTTATCATTCGAACAATCATCAACATTTTAATACGCAGTGTCATATTTATGTACTATACTATGCCTAGGAGCGTTCTGGTTAAGATGTTCCTAATAATAATCTTTTAAGGGTAGGTCCCAGCCTTCAGTATTTTATAGCTTCACGTTCACAGGAAGGCATCATTTACTGGGGCAGTGCGAGCACAAGAAGGAATTAGTCCTCTCTACCTACTATAATCATGATAAGCTCTCAGGTGCAGTAATAACAACTTTATGGAGTACTGGATGGGATTAGAGGAAAAAGGCAAGGCTGCAAAAATATGTTTTTTAAAATAACAATCTTATCATGCTATCATAAAGGTGAGTATGTTTTAACGCACCTACATTATATTTATGACAAAAGCAAATACAAAAAATATATACATTGGCATTACCTACCTACCGCATACATTAGCAAATTTTAAATGTCTGTAGAAGAGATAAAGCCGAGACTGATGCTTGATGCAGCAAGAAGGCGATATAGGATGCATTCTTCATGTGCCCTAAAATATACCTGCGCAGTGAACATGGTCCTTCTCTCTGCATATCGCAAATTTGAATCGTGAGAACTTTAGCTTAGCTTCAACTACTCAAAAGCTTTGCGAAATGTGGAAGGATAGTTTCTAAGTTTAGGCAGTCTCTCTAACTCAGGATTATTTTGTCGAGACCATAATGAAATTGGCGAGCCAGTAACCCTTCATCTCCGGCACGTAACGCATGTCAGCGATGTTGATATTGGCGGAGTCATAAAATATAGCCTGAAGATAAAGAGTGTACGTGGTTCCGAGAATACATTTTGCACAGAAAGTATTTTGGAGAACATCGTCACTGGAGCATTATTAAATTAATTATCCATAATCATCCATAATTGCTGTGAAGATGGCATCAGTGCCTGTGAAATGTGTACAAATTGTGAGTAATCGTAGATGTAGTAAAATTAGAGTAAATATCTGTTTTCATTTTTGGGGCAATGTGATTTTGATATTTTCTTTGTTGTCGTTTAGTCGATACTCGTGTTTTCCGCTGCTGTTCTCGCAACAGCACAACAAATACCTGAGCAAAAGCCAAGAACACCTAAAGATGAGGCCAACATAGCTATTGGAAAGCGCTACCGCAGTCAAGAGCCTGTATTTCGACCACCTCCTCTGCCAGTGAAAAGACGTCTGCAGGTCACCAGCGGAGCAGAACAACCATCGTCATTCTTTGAGCCCACCGCAACAGACAAGGCGGAGGCGAGGCAGTTTCTAATCGAACCTCTACCATTTGATCAGCAATTCCTTCACAATGCCCCGAACTTTGGACAAGAGCCGCATCAACACGGAGGATTCTCAAATACTAATCAGTTGCAGCCCAGACAACAAAATTCCTTTGACACGGATCCCAACCAGTTTCAACAGTTCAATCAACCCCAGCAGCAGCACCAACAACAGCCCTCCCAAAACTTTCAATTTAATCAACAACAGCAACAAGATCAGCCACCCCAGCAGCAGAATTTCCAAGACCAGAACAATTTCCAATCGAGGCAGAACGAGAACTTACCCACACTCCCCCCAGTTTTCATCCCACCTAATCAGCCCGTAGGGCCTCCTCCACAACTGCAGTCTCCCATAAGAAATCTATTTAGACAACCAGAGCCTCCATTCTCATTGGCAGGCTTGCTGCAGAGATTCCTTAACCTATTCAATTTTGGTAACAATTAACCTCCTTTACTTATCTTTGCAAAATAGGGGTAGTTGTACACAATAAGACCGTTTTATGACGTTCTCGCGAGAGAAAAAAATATTTTTTGCATGAAATATTAATGCATCAATGTATTCCTTAAAATATCTATTTATACATTTAGTATTACAAAAGTACATGTTATATGATATAGTATATTATTATGTTGATTAATTATTTTTTTGTATGATTGTTTGAATTGGAATGAATGTGAAGAGTGAATGTCGAGTGTCTAGAGAATCTGCAGGCAAATAATAATATGCTGTAGAAAATGCATTTCAAATGTTTTATGAAAGTCAAATTTCGTCCAAAATAAGTTCTTAATAAATTGCATTGGCAGAGTCAATGCGTATTGTAAATTGTGATGCCTAAAATTGCCTTATTAATTAATAATTGCATTGGAAAATCAGTTACGTGCACGCAAATGCATTATTATTAAAACTTTAGCCGGTTTGTTTCCCACTGCACCTTATTCATTGCTTATCTGATCTGATTCTATCATATCATTCATATCCTTTCCAATTTCCATAATATTTTCTCGATATCAATATGTAATTGCCTAAATGCTCTAGCTTACTTCATTTATTTTAACTGATAAACCTACGTAGTGGCTCATTGCTGACTTAGATTAAAACATTCTCATCAATATTATGCGTATGTCAATAACCTTCCATAATTTCCATACTTTTGGACACCGAGCGAGCATATCAAGTTAAGCGATTTTTCTCGAGTTAAATCGCTTCATTAAACCAATTAAGGTTTAAGGACGGTGTACTAAAAGATAATAAGCCTTAACATTAAATTTTTTTATGGCAAACAACGTTTATAAAAATGACAAAAGATTTCCAGCTTCCCCCAGACCAGAACAAACAACGAAACACATGCATTGAATTGACATTGGTTGGGTGAACATGATTTCCTTTGTAATACCTTCAAACGGCTTTGTTCACACGACGCAATCGTGTCTCCTCTTCGTTATTTATTTGCGCAGCATCTATTTTCCCACGACTGTTATGGTTTCGCTGACCCATGTAAATCCAAAATTTATGTGTGATGCAACGCGACATTGAATCGTTCAATGGTCACAGTCATAGTCATATTGAATGTGTAGCAATTAAATTGCATTATATTTCTGAACACTATTGACTATGCCACTGTATGCCTCTATTATCTAGAAATCATTTGAAGGTGGCAAAAATGTCTTCATTGCAAAAGAACTCTGGTTTGGTAATGAACGCAATCTCTGAAATATCTTGTGCAGCCAAAGTTCTCACTTGAAAAGTCGACGACATGCATCATGACGTTTTCAAAAATTATTTTTTATGGAATAAAGACATCGAAAAATTCATTCAGATGCGTACGCATTTATCTTCTTGTCGGCATCAGCAATCAAAATTCAACATTGGGAACAGAAACAGAAGTGGGACATCATATCATCAAGTAAAGCTTTAGAAAAAAGTGACAAATAACTTTTACCGGCAAACACTGATTTCGAAAAATACCTAAATTCCATTTTTCTACTCGACTCGGTAGCAGCGCATCTGCCATTCTGTGTGAAAGCGTTTTGTACGTAACTTCCGCAATACCTATAAATAAGAGTTAACGTAAAGTTATGTTTTTCGATGGTTGGTTCCTTGGCCTTCATTTTCGTTCACGGTTTCATGAAGAAAAAAAACATTTCAATTTATTTGTATTGCTGTAGTCTGTCATCGCGAAAATTGTGGTTTTCCCTTTCGGCTCCTTGCAGATTTTAGACGCGTGAGGTTTGAAACATGACAGAAATTAAATTTAAACATGACTTTAAAAACAGCGACGACAATATTTTTGTTCCGCTTTGCTCACTCGAACGATCAACGCTTTTGGTGAGTAATTTTTTTTACAAAAAAAGCAAAAGTGAGAAAAGTGGTTATGTTCCAAAAATTTAGAAAATTGTCAGTTTAACCCTAGTCATTTTCTTGATCGGCTTTTTCTCCTCAACTTTTTTCCGTTAGCATTATCTCTCAAGATAATCTAATCTGCACCTTACCACCTTCTGCATCAGCATTTCCCGAGCTTTTTGCCTTTAAATTTATTTACTCAAGGAACACAAGCGATGAATGACAAAAGCATAGTTGCCAGACACTTTTCAAGAAGGAGATTAAATACAACGAAAGGAAGGAGAGCTACCTAGAAAGAAATGTTCACGTCAGAAAGAAATATGCACAGAACAAGAACCTACGCTGCAAGAAGTAGGTAGGTTCAATTTTTAAAAAAATATTTATATATCTGTGTGTGAATTCAAGAAGCGTGTGAGAAGGACCATGAACGTGTGAATTGAATGAATGAATGCAACACAGCTAATTTTATGAGCAGCTCGCGTGGGCTTTACTATGCCGCACAATCACAAAGAAGAGAGAAACTCGTTATGCGACAAAAAGTCTCACACTTATCATTATGATTTTTAAAATTATTATTTTCTTAACAGCAATAATACAAGCTTTGCCGCTTGGAATTAGGTATGTTTTCCCTCTTTGTAATTTTCTTTACTATTATTTTGAAATTTTCACAGAATGTACCTTAAATTACCCTTAAAAAGGCATTTTCCATGCGGTGACTTTTCTGTTATCCGGGTGCAAGTGTAAATAGTGCAATAACAAAATATAGCTGTGAGGTCAAGAACAAAGACATGTACATACACCTTTTCTCCCATCAGCTATTATGTTTGCCTCAGAGCAAATCCAATCCAGTAGTTGAATGAAATCTGTCAGACTAAATTATCTTTGCCAATTACAAATGTAAAAAATGAAACTTGACTGTTTGATAAGATCGTCAACAAGATTATCCCCTAAATGCTGGTCCTCTTGTCACTAGCCAAACATGATCAAAGATCAACTCTGGCTCTGGTTCTGCCGAATTGAGGAGGTTATCATGCTTGAGTACCCGGAGATCACTTTAGTTTTTACTTCAGAACGTAGGAATGGCCGTAATAGTCACATCGAACTTCGGACTTTCATCTCGAACAGTGAGAGACTCTATGGAAGCTGCATGCAGAAGGAACGTGATGTGAACCAATTTTTCTTAATTTTTTCGATGCAGGATTGTTTAAATACGAGTTTCATTCATTTTTTGTCACTTTTCCGAATCTCACTTATGTCCATGACACAAATGCATGTTCAGTTGCCTTCTTGGCTTGACATATACAATGCAATAATTTATGCATTACCGGCCGTGTAGACAGAAATCTGATGTCCCACCCACATCGATATCGATGGGGGCACTAAAGATTTCCACTTGAAATTTGCCCTTATTTGAGCTTTTCCAGACGGTGGTAGTAATCAGTAAACTATTTTTACCAGATTTATACGGATCGCTTCCACGTTTTATGATTGTCCAATTTTGGGGATGTCAGATAAAAGTAGGCCCTTGAACTCGAATAGGTTAAAGCTGATGAAATCAAAACTTTCAATTGAACCACAAACATGCCAAGTAAGCATAGAAAGGAAAGCATGCAATTTATATATATCTGGAGAAAAGTCCTCTGTCAAAAAATCCCCAATCTACGTACCTATTTCACCTTCACTCTCAATTATCATATTATATCCATTAAATGTTCGGGAAGCTGTCAATGGGCTAGAGCTGGGCTGGGTATGATTTATAAGTTAATTTTGATATAGCATTTTGATATTAAATGCAAAGAAGCAATCTCTCTTCTTGGTTCAATTTCGCGAATTCTAAGAATTGGCCAGGCGTGGTTGGTTCAAGTTCACAGATATGCATATGCTGGTTTCTGAAAAGTATGTAAACATCTCGTCAAGAGGTCACTGGATGTCGAGGTTGAAATCATATAAACTGCTTATCATTGTTGTTAAATTTGGTAGTAATGATGAAATTTCACTTACATATCTGCGGAACTAATCTTATATGGGATAATCAGATAACAGCTTTTTAGTGGCTACTAAAGCAGAGAGTGTATCATTACATAATTCAAAGTCCGAATTGTAAGTAGTTTGCCGGAGGCGAGTACATAAACAGAATTTAGCAAATGTCACATTTATACTTTCCGTAGTGACTACTGTAAAGAGACCAAAAGGTCGGTCGGTGTGACAGAGAAACTCTCAAAGAATGAACTTTGTCAAATAAATTAATGGCGATTCCTTTTAAATGTATGCAAGCATCAATGCAAAAATTATGAACTTTGAATTATTCGTAGATCCAAAATCTTTAGGTTTTTACCCAAACGCTGACGACATGACACGAATGAACTAACCATACGTATTAAACAAGAATACTGCTTTTGATACGATTTTATGAAAGTTTGTCCATTGTTTAGATAATACATGTATGTATGCAAAACTATGATTTTTAAGATCTTGCCAGGCGAAACAGAAAATCAAATAAATATAAAAATGATGACAAATAAAAAAGGATAACGAGAACGAATAAAATTTAAACGGTTTTTAAAAACAAGCTCAGCTTTTTGACAAATTCAAACATTATGTTGAATTACAAATAAATACTTTAACTTAACACGTTTAAAACATAGTTGATTTCTTTTTTTTGTTCAACGGAATAAAATAAATATTGGCAATGATTGGTTTTTGTCCAACAAGTTGTAGTTATTATATTTTTTGTGTAGGTAGACAATAATCGTTTTAATAATGCTAGATATTGTTTTTCCCAGCAAGAAGCGACTTTTACAACAATAAATTGTAGTGAATGACATAGCAAGTAAATTTAAGCAATCTCACATGAATATATACTTAAGCAAAAAGTTTTTTTCCATTTAATATCTAACTTGTATTTACGCAAAGGACATCATTTTTATCTCTCCTTCTCTAAAACAATAATTTGATCAAGTTAAAACAATAATAATAATAATTACACGTACACACCTAAAAATTCTTATTTACAATGCAGAGATAGGATTGACAAGAATATAAAAAAGCGTCAACTGTAAATCAGTTCTCCCTAAACTGTTTCCTTTATGTATTTCACTAATTACAATAAAAATACACGTAATGTGTGCGTTTGGATACATTATGAAAAAACACAACTCGCTCTAAAAATAAATGACAATAAAAAAGATTCAACTCAAATTGACACAATAATAATCATAATATATGAAAAATAAGCAAACAATAATTATGATTACAGTTCACGACAGTTACATTTATGAAAACTACGTCTAGGTAAATTCAAGAAGAATTATTGTTCAAATCTTAATTATCCATACACGTGTACAAGTACAGTACAATATAAATCTACAGGATGCTTTTTTGTGTGTTGAGATTAAAATGTGCCCAAATCATAGATATCGGATGAATAAAAATTTTTTTCCTTACTGTATTTAACACAACCAACGATTCTTTTTTCACTGACCCTCATTCGTCAAAAACGTTAAAAATTAAAATTTTTGCAACCTATTCAAGTAATTCTTCCATACAATACTCACGGTACTTGTTTTTTTTTGGTTTGCTTATCATCATACCCTTCTTCCACTGACTTTTCCAGCTAATATCAACCAAAACGGAATTTGTTTTGAAGACTTATAGATTTGTGCTACGTTCATTAACCAATTGAGTATTGACCTGTTCCGTCGTCTGCTGCTTCTTCATCTAAGCAGTAAAAACTAGTAATAGCAAAAATTAAAAGAAATTTGTCCATCAGAATGTTCTCACTCCAATCCAATCGTTAGCCTCTTGAAATCATAATGTAAATCATTTCTTGGCAAATAAAAATCATTACTGGAATAAAAAGAATTTGTCCCTAAGAGTAATCGTCATCATAATAAAAGCTTACATTACTTTAAAAGACAAGAGAATAGACGTGGTCACTAAAACTGGATATCTTTATATTCAGACAATAATCCTATATAACAAATCCAATCCTATTGCTTAAATTTAGCTTTACAATGGTTTTTAATTAGTCCTGTCCCTACATCATATTTTAATACAAACATGGCGTGACGATACAGCTTTCTTTTTTATTTAGCACAATATCTATATATCAGGCAGCATCAGTAAATCTGCATCTAAAGTTTTAAATTCTTGTAGTAGTACTTTATGGAGACTTTAATATCGCTTCTGTAAAGTGCTGTAAAATGGCAACATCTCTAGAGTCTGACAATGAGTAAAATTCTGTTGTTAATGGGTAGTACAGTAGAAGGTGATAAACATCACAAAATTACTAATGCATTATGGCTCTCTTTTAATGTTATCCCTTCTGGTTTACACTAAGGGCAATTAATGTATAACGATTGGGGAAAACATTTGGCAAGATAACCTGCGATTAGTTTGTCCAGTTGAAGATGAACAGGGCACAGATACAGACAGACATGAATTTCTTCACACTTTCTGTGCATTTTTTCTGATCAACTGGAAGTTTTCACGCTTTCTTTTTTTTGTCTTACTTGAAAAAAATCTAGAGGATGCAGTATTGCCTACATATTTAGTATCAATCTTACATTACATAGCTTATTTAAGGTGTAGTAAACATTATTGTTTGTTAAATGACCAGCCATGTAGTAGTATCGTATTAGGTATGTATGTACTTGATACGTTGTAATCATAATTATAGTAGTGATATTTTGAGTTTGAATTATGATTAAGTTTTTTATGGAATCCAAGCCTGTTTTTTCTTAGGAATACTTTTTTTTATATCAAGCGTACCAGCATAATTAGTACAATGAAATTGGTATCATCATCAGAGACGACGTAATGCTAGAAACAATTATTTTTTTAGCACACTGCTTCTTCTGAAAGCGGGATTACATTCTAAACAAATGTATATTTTTTTAGGTCAAGTACAGACTTACCAGGTAAGTATTTTTCATGGCTTTTTGTATAAATTGGTTGCGTATATTCTTTTACAGTTGACTTATTAAAACGCAAAAAAAAATCAAAGGGAAACTGAAGAGCAGGGGGCGACTAATCCTTTTCGCATACATACAAATTATTTCTAGTTATTATTAAATTATTATAGCCTATCATCATTACACAATAATAAATATTTACACAATGCACAACATTAGCTCACTAACAGTCCTATCATGACAGTATTAATTTTACGCTTAGTATTTATTTAAAACCCACGATTTATGTTAATATTTGAATACCTTGATATATGTATGCACGTAGTATTGACAGTTTTATTTATCCATCTAGAGATATTATTAGGCGTAGTAATAGTATAATTGAAATAGTAACTTGTAGTAGGTATAATGGTCTAAAATTACATTGCCATTTAATTACCTAAAAACTGTACACAGATACAGATCACTTTTATTACGTGTAACATAATAGCCCGTCTAAGCTAATGTGATAGTAGTAGTAGTAGTATAATGAATTACTGATCATCATCATCATCTTTTTTCAATGTATGTTGTAGTAAAGAATAATATGTAATGTAGGTATTTATGTATGCATGTTAATTGTATGTATATTCTCCAATATTTTTATAGTAAAACGAATGTGGTAGTATGTAGAAGTAATTCTTTTGAAATTGTTTCACAAGACATAATGCTTTTCCATTTTGCCCCGTTATTAATAGAGACCGCACCCTCTGAGATTGTTTGCTATAATTACGTCGGTGACGGCGTCAAACACAAATTGAATATTTGTTGTGTCCGTTGCACAGGTCATGTGGCAGTAGATTTCCTTAGTGGTTGACTTGTTTTTGGCTTCAAACTGAGCTTGGATGTATGCCGCAGCTTCCCCGTATTCCTGTGCACCTACACGAGACAAAAAAAGAAAACAATGTTTTAGAGAAAGTTTGTTCATGTCTGAAGAAAGTTTTGAGAAGGACGAGGAAGCAGAAGAAGAAAGTGAACTCATACATATGTCATGTTAGATATGTTAAGTTCTCGTGATTACCTGTGTATTCAGGGAAACAAATGGTCAGTGGTGACTTTTTGATTTTTTCTTCAAAGAGATCTTTTTTGTTGAGGAAAAGAATGATGGAGGTGTCCGTGAACCATTTGTTGTTGCAAATGGAGTCAAACAATTTCAAGCTCTCTTGCATTCGGTTGGTTGTCTCATCTTCATGTAACACCTGCAAACAAGTGATAATAGGAAGTTGAGGTTTATTCTTGTCCTCGTGACATAAACTTTTTCTTCTGAGGTTTTTTGTCTCTTCAGCATTATTGCATAAAAAGGCGACCTCATTCTGACGTCAATGCAATATACTATAAAACTTTTAATAGCTTTTCATGTAGGTGTGCGTGACATGTTCGGAAGTGTTGGAAGAAACGAAGGAAAAAAGTTTAATTGATTTTTTAAAAAACATGGGACATGAAGTTTACTTAAGCCCAAGTTTCATCGGAGACAAAAGACAAAGGGAACGAGAAATCTATTAATTGGAAATACATAATGGAATTAAATGCCTAATTAGCGGCATGTTTGCGAAAAGCAAATGAAACAAACATGACAAAGTTTGACGCTCGAGACGCAGACGTTTTTGAATCGTGCCCAAGTCACAGTAGAGAGGATGATAAATCAATACTACATACATTAATACACCTACGCGACAGACCATGCATCTCTAAAGATTGGGAAAGGCTTTTTGGAAACCATTAAATTTTATGTTCCATGTAATGTAATGTAATGTAATGCTATAAAGCACCACAAGATATAATCCACGACACGAAGAACGAACGTCACTCAGTCACTCTAACTGTGAAAGCATGTATGCATAATTTAATCATTGAATGTCACTTTGTCCCCATCCATCATCTTCTTTTTGACTGTAAAGAGAAAGGAATCCGATCAGATTTTATGGTTTTTATCATCATTATCACCATTTACATTCATAATTAACTCCTAATAACGGTGAACATGAGTCGTGTACTCTCTGATGCGGTGGTAGTATGGCGGCGGTAGTGGTTCCGCAATCCTACAAACCATCACTTTGAAGGCAGTAGTAGATTTTAATCACGACAGGCATTAATTTCCAAGTAAAACCATAAGCACCTAGCAATCAATATTATACTCAAAAACCAAACGTGAATACAATGCATACTGACCTCTCCGCATGCCTTCTCTCATTCCTATAGATTACTTTTGTATAAGCTTTAGCCGTAGTCTAAAAGAAAATTGCATCTATTGCAAATTCCATTTTAGTTTTAATTCCACATTGGCAAGCGTCGTCGTTGGTTGGTGGAGGGAGGGAGGTAAGAGCGAGCATTAAAATTATAGACGAAAAGGCATCTTTTCTAGAGCATTTGTGGTTGTTTCACCACATCATCATCATGTAAAGTATGTATATTTATCACCAACTTCAAAAGAGGCAACAAAAAGAATCATTGTGTTTTTCCCTCATGCCATGCCATATGCCACCAGCTAAAATCGTGCCAAATCATATCACAAATCATGATGCTTTAAACATGTGTGTGGTGTGGTGGTGTTCATTAGCTTCAGCAAAAAAAGACTTCAGGACATATTCAAAGAAGAAATTGCGACATAATAATATTTCACAGGGATAACAATGATCAAAGGAGACTGCACATGTTCAGCCAGTTAATTGAACTAAATAAGATTTCGAAATATCAATGAGGAGTTTTGATGGTCTCCAACTTTTATGAAGAAATCTAGCTAGATGTCTACCCAAAACTTTGCCAGCCAAACGTCAAGTCAGCAGCAGTAGTCGCCGTTGCCGTGAAGGTTATAGTTCAAAGTAAACCTTGTAGAGTGCCAGCAGCAGCCAATGCAATATAAATAATTTTTTCTCGATCACACCACGTAAGTAGTTGCTCATTGTCCGCATCAGTTACAGAAGTGAAGGCAACCTACTCAAAAACACAGCCACTACTACTACAATGGACCATTATGTTATCGCTCTTCTCATCGCCAAAATTATAAATTCTTCCCTTTCATAAACTAAAAAAAGCATCCAATTAGATCGGACATATAAATTGAAAAACATTTAAAGCACATGTAGTAGTATTCCATGCTCATAGCCATAGTCAAAAAAGCTCCAAGATTAGCTTTAGATGAATCGTGGAATCATCAACTCCCATCCAGTTAATGGTGTCATCATTATGACACTCCCACTCGAATTTCCTAGTCCCTAATACATCACATCAGCCTCAACTTTGTTCTCGAGCTTTCTTCATCAAAAAATAAGTTACCTACTACGGAACTACGTATTATTGCCTCATTTAAGTAGGCAGTAGATGTGAACAGAGAGCAGAGTAACTTCACAAGACATGCCTCCACAACAAATACAACTCATCACATCACCATCAAGGTCTCCTTGATTCTATTTACCTTTCCTAATTTATTGATTCTTCTTCCCAAAAAATATATTAATATATTTAACAATCTTAACGCAAGCAGCGCAACGCTTTTTACGCTAATCATACCTAATGACACCCTGCTGCGAACAAGTAGAGGAACATGGAATGACATTAAGTTCATGCGCAACAAACCTATAACTAAAACTAACTATCCTAGAAAATCATAACGTGGATAATAATAATATACTGCCATTGCCACATAATTAAGCAGTACTACTTAAGCTAAATAGTTTACTAGAGAGAGGAAGGCAGAAAATAAATTTGAATTTCATAGGTAGTGGTAGAGGTAGAACAGAACTGCTCTTTCCTATAACAAAAATCGGAATTCATATCTTTGGCAAAAAAGCAATCGATGTAATCTTTTACTCTGGTTCTAGTTCTAGTTCCTCCTTGCAGCAGCAGCAACATAAAATATATTTCCTCTTGAGGTATCAACCTTAATGAAATGCTCGCGTATGCCCCATGGACAACGCTGATTTCCTTCTACTTCCTCTCCTCCTCGCTCTTCTTACCGTCATCATACCCCATCCATCCTCCTCAGAAGCACTAAAATAGTTTTGTCATCATCAACATTATCATGAACAAAAAATGTTGCGTACGTCGTCTCGTGTGTCATCCTTAGCTAGCTGATTTGTGCATACCGAATCAAATACCGATACATCTACTAGGCAAGCATTTTTCCCAGTCGCTGCGATATATGAAAGGACACATGTAGTAATGTAATGCTGCTGAGTGAGCAAAGAGAGTGCGAGGCCATCATCATAATTGTCGTGAGATAAAGGTTAACAGAAAAAATGCATCATATCATGTGACATTAAGATTATAAAATGCTTCATTATTATCTATCCCCTAAGACGAAGTCAAGTCATCATGGGATACTAACTCAACTCACTCAGAAGAGCATGCTATAAAAAAGAAACAAAACAAATCTAGTGAGCAGGGCTGTGTATTTTTTATCACTGCTATATTAATTTCCCCCATAAAACGATTCAACGATCCATCTTCCACAGCTTTTTTTGTACTTAGCCACTGGCTCTGGACATTACCAGACATTACGGTCGCCTGAGCCGAGCCCATATAAAATCGTTTTTTATTATTAAGCTGCCTTTAACAGCAAGAAGCAAATAGTACTCCGCGAGGTACTTAATTCCTTCTTCGTCCCTGACACAATCAAACCGAAAAAGAGCAGGAGTAGTAGTGCTAGTACAAGTGCCGAGCAAAACGGCTGAATGAATGCATTAAGGAAATGACCTATTCGGCCACGGCGGATATTTTTTAAAGGCGAAACCATTTTCTCTTGCGAGCGAGACCCTAAATAACCCGAGAGTGAGAGGAGAGAGGGAACGTAGTGAAAGCAACAGCTAAGCCAAGTGTTTCTTCCGTTTGATAAATGAACGCTGTGTACATACGCTCTTCTGATTTCCTCGTTTTCATCTTTTTAAAGAACAAAAAAGAAGAAGAAACGGGGAAAAGAAGGCAACTATAAAAGTAAAACTGGCTTTTATCGCATGATATAAAACAAGTCATTCTCTGTCATCAAATACCCTCTTGGCTTTTATGACTATTAGATACATTGATCTGAAAAGGAAACCAACACACTTGAGATGACGAAGACGAAGGGAGGAGTAGGCACAAAGAACTTTTTTCCTTTGAAGCGAAGAAATGAAGGAAAATGAAGCAAAGGAGCGAAATAAAAAAAACTTTTACTGCGCTTGTCTCCAGTTTCTACCAGATGCAATTTTAACTGATATTCGAGCAGGAAAACTGATGGACGACAAGACAAGACATGCAAGAGATCCAATCCGACGTCGGTGATGTATCATGAACGCATCTCAAAACGAAACGAAAAGTAATACATATAATATATTTATGTATGATCTTTGAGGAAAAAGACACAAGAAAAGATAGCCACCAGCTACCACGAGTGCCGCGCCGCCATCGTATAAAAAACTATGCATATATCTATTACATCTTCAGTTTCAGCGATCCATCCATCCACCTTTGTCCTTCCGTCATCCGTGTTGTACAACTCCTTTTTTTATTTGCTAGCAAATCAACTCGGTCTCCTTCCTTCAACATTTTTTCCCTTAGTCAGCAAACACAAACAAGCAAACATTCATGCAGAGAAGAAGAGGAGGAATAAAATGATCTTTCATAGTCATAGTGCATTTTGGTTTATGATTCTATACAGTTGGCGCTACTGCTGTTTCTGACTTTTTTTGTTTTTCTATGGATTAAAGTTTGCAATGCATACACACATTTTTTTCCTTCTTGGGTGTCGTCGCCGGTCATTCAAAAAAGAGTTCTGCTCTTCTTCAGTTCCACCGTATGCTATGGCTATAAGGAAAAAACCAACATTATTCATCATCTCTTCCGGAGGAAGTACTACTACGCATGCCTCAATTTCAGGAAAAAATAGTCTCATCTTGAAATAGCAAAACAAAACAGAGAAAGAAAAATATATTATGTCTGCAGTTGAGTTCCTCCATTTAATACTGTAAATTAGTTGATGATGATTAGGATGCTACGAGACCAACCACCACCGCAATAGTTGATCCTCCTTTGCAATTCATTACTGAAGGATTGGGCTCAAAACGTCTGGTTTAACACTTTCATTTCATGCTTCCATCATAAAATTCACTTCTCTGTCCTTGGCCTGGCGTGGCAAAAAGCTTTCAGGCGAGGCGATTTTACACATTCACAACTACATACATACGTGTACGAGAAGGGTAGTGCGTCATGAAAGAATAAGCTAAAAAGATGATAAACCTTGCATGGTATTTAAATACCATTCGCCTTTTCGACGAAATTTTTATTGTAAACAAATACTAAAAAACTATATAGGTATATATGTATAGGTATGCACGATAATATGTTGCTGCTCCTGCTGCCATTGCCATTTACTATCAACAAAAATTTTAAACTCTTCTGGAGGAGACTCATAATAACACTTTAAAGTTTATTATTTTTTCAGCTCTGTGAATCCTACATCAAACTTTAAGGATTAAAAAAAACTACGAGACGTAAGAGAAGAGGCGAGGAACAAAAACTTCATGATTCACGAAAAAACAGAAGTTTTTACATTCGTAAAAGCCCTACGGTGGGATGCTGGTCGTATAAATAGGATGATGTAGGTAATATAAAGATTTTAATTGGAGATTCGCTTACTCGCATCGCATTATCGCATACAGAAACTTATTTCCGAGAAGATGCTATGAATACTAGATTACTATGCTACTACTGCAGCTAAATAGTAGGGAAAAAAACTATTCGGCTTGGCTTATTACCCTCTTTGCTACAGTTTGTTTAATGTGAGGTATTTTTTAGCGGAGCACAGCATAAAAATGATAAATCACAACTTGTCAGCCATACAAATTGAGAATACCTAGTTCTTTTTAGTGAGAAGATCTACGCATCTCCGCGTGTCTTCTGCTAATAAGAATGGGTATATTGTAGGTAGTAGGTGGGTATGTTTCCCCCACTCACTATTCTATTCTATCGATTTTGCAAATTATCACGCCTCAGTTAGCAGGAAAAGGAAACAAAGTTTAAAGCTTAAAACTTGTAACGCATATTTGATGATATCTCTATCTCTTTGTCGATGATGATTATGATTTTATTTTGGGAGGGATGGAGGAGTAGTGGGTTACGTAAAGCGAGTAGAAACTGCTAGATGAATTGCAAATAACATGCTCCACCAAACTTACCCACTTACTTTCCTGATGAGCCATTCTTTCGAGAGACAAGGACTAGCTTTGTTTTACCAGAGGGTCTTCTCTTATAATATTATGCTACATTAAATACTATGTTTCGCGGCTGCATTTTTTATTGTATACGTAACAGCCGCTTTGGCTATGGCATGGCTATATGGCATTGCCTTGAAATGTTGTTCTTAAAAAATGTGCTGCTAGTAGTGCTGGCTGGCTCGAAAACGAAACACAAACACTGCTAAAGAGATCATCTCCTTTCGCCCTTGAAAGTTGATTTCAAGTCATTTGAATTCTAGAGGAAAAGCTAAGCCCACAATTTAAATGTGAAATAGGAACTCAGCTACAGTCATTCAAGACCTGAATGAATTTGAATTTCTTCTTTCGCGGAAAAAAACTTTTTATGTCTTCTATTTCCAAACTTGTTTTATTTAAGAGAATAAAAAAGGCTGAGGACAAAAGTCATTTCCCTAAATTTCATGGAAAATTCTCCGTCTTTACTAGACCGAATGAGAGGTCGGACAAATGAAACGAAGTGTCTATTTTTTTGGGCAAAACGCTTGCATACAAAAAACCCACTTCAGGGAAAAATTACTACAGCTCTTTCCAGTCTTTCCCTGCATTTCGCTCACTCACTCACTCATGGTATTGCTTAGGTTCGTACTCCGTGCATTGGCCACCACGAATAACTAGCTTAGCTTGTAAGTGAACAAACTGTCAGATTGGCCAAGCTTGTTTATCTTATTGCCACTTCAAGAGAAAAAAAAATAAAAATTACGAATATAGTTTTTAGGCAAACTAAATTCTCATTCTAAGGAACAAATTGAGCAGAGTTCTAGAAAAGCCATTTCTTCATTCTTTTCAGCGAGACCGAGAAAATAGGAGAGAGTGGCTTTTCTCAAGAAGGTTGCAGTTTTATCCGAAAGGGTTGCTACAAACTGTGCTTAAGCCACCACATGAAATAAGCGATGGAGAAGACCCTCCACTGTTTTTTTTTCGCTTTTTATTTACCAACTTTGTCTAAAGTTTGCAGTAAAAAGGGAGCCATTTATACGAAAACCACAATTCTAACAGAACTTTTTTAAAAAGTAGTGCCCTGTTCTGGTCTGGCCGGTGCTGCTAGCGGCAGCGACTAGCGAGCCTATTTTCCTCGTAACTCTTTTTCTTCAACCCACTTGCTCCCAATCAATCCTATCAACTTTTTCATCTCTAAGAAAGAAGAGATACTAGAGAAACTATCGCTCCGCTCCATCGTCGTTGTCGTTATTGGGAAAGTACTCATGGGAAATAAGGAGGAGAGACACGTATTCAAAAATGCAATTTACTTTTGCAAACTTCTGTTTATTATGATTATTAGTCTTGAAAAGTTAAAGAAGGAAGTGACTACGTGATTGATTATAGAGGGAATGAAAGAAAAACGAGTATAAAAAAGTGAGGACAATTATTATTACTTTAAAATACAGAAAAAAGTGCGTTATTGAATATCAAATGACCTTTCTTAAAAGACCGATATGCATAGATACAAACGGACTCAAAACTCGAAGTTTTCATCTTTTTTTGCAATTCTCACAAGAAAAAAAACATGAAACGGACCGGAGATGCCACCACCACACCACCTCTCACGCTGAAGCCTTTTGAACATTTGAACTTGGCAATCTAGGCGTGGAGTCGTGGCGGCGATAACAAGCTACGCGTTAAGAATACATCATAAAAAGTTTCTTTCTTGATAAGCTTCAGTGGACAAAAAAAAGCTGGCTTAAAAGCAAGGACATGCCACCTACAAACCTAGCAAAAAATATTATTATTATAGGACTTCTTTTTTCTGTAAAAACCGCTTTAGGTACTGCACTTCACTGTTGTGTTGAGTGAAACAATCCATATGAGATGGGATGACGAGAGGAAAAAAAAGATTTAGATAGATGAACAACAATAATAAAAGTTATGCCTTCTCTTTAGAATCCGGTTTTTAAAAGAGCCGGTCATGTATATCAACATGATGAGGAGGAGCATTATCATTTATCAGTTTAAAAAGGTATCATCCTGGTTTATGCACCTGCACTAATACATAAAGTTTCTCCATTCACATTCGCAGCCCACAATTCGCATCCTGATCCTGATCTTCCCCGCGATTCGTATTTTTTTCTTTTGCAAATCTAAATTGGGCTCTGTTCTGCTCAGTGCATGATAATAACAAAGATGTCGAATAATCGTCAAAGTCGGAAGAAGTGAATGAAGCTGCCAATTTGTAATAAAATTTATATGAAAGTTTAATTAGTTTAGATAGATATCTCCAAATCGCTTTTTTAGCTTTTTGGACATGACTACCTTGATTGAAGCTCTGTGTTCAACAAGCCAATAAATTAGTGATGCTATAAAAGCAATTCATAAAAATAAAGATGTTATTGACAAAAAAACATGGGAGAACATTTTTTTCGTTACAGGTCAAACCTATGCTTCTTCTGCTCTGCTGCGAATCTCATACTAATGTTCGAGAAATTTTCAGAAACAAGCGCTATATGAATAAAGATGGATGGATGATGGTAGTGGTGGAGTGGAGTGCAGTGATGTGATGGTTTCACAAAAACATGTGAAGAAACATCTCGCATCCTAATTGAATCCCTTCAAAAGAAGTAGACAAGGAGAGGAATGTTGTTACATTTCCATCACCACCACCACCACCGCGAATGGCAACAAGACCGTTGCCGTTGTTGTCCACGTCCACACCACATTCGTCGAATTTTTTTACCGACTCAAGCGAATTCACAGTGCAATCATGCGAAATGATTATTTTGTTGCAGTAGTAGTGCCCAGGAGACCACATAAAGTTGCTTACCTCACGTTCATTATTCCCAAAGCTGATTCCTAGATTGGGCATAGCTCTGAGGATGGCTACCAAGGACTGTATCGTGTTGCTGTATACTACCGGACGATACTGTTTGAAGTCTTCTGATGTGAATCCACTCTCATGAATAATTCTGTAGGAATAAACAAAAACGGAAGTCATGAATTAGTTCGCAACTTATTAAATTACAATTTTTATTAACGTAGTCAAACATTCTGAGTCATAAAATGAGAGAGCGAGAGAGATGAAACAAAAAAAAATTCAGTAGAAACATGCAGTCGCTCAGTTTATGGCTGTGACTGTCACTCTCTCGTTATTTTTCCGCATTAACATAACAATAAAAATTATAGACATGTTATTTTACAGCTATATAGCCAAACAGTTTACAACAACCGCATGCTTATAAGTATGTAAAGGTACCTATTTTTGTTGCCCTTATCGTAGCTGACATCAATTTCATTTGTCGTATTGTCGTGCCTTTTTATTTATGTACTTTTGTTTATCTCAAAATGACAGAAACAAAAGGAATAGGGATGATAATGTGGGCAGTTTTGTCATTTAATTATGCATAGATGACAACTTCACACACACTTAAATTATGCATTGAGGTGGATGCATTTTTTAAAGCTACCCCCATAACATAGCATAATATTATGATATCCATGAAGTCGCTATCCTTTCCATCGTGTCGCTTGTCCTGTTTGTCGAGTTGTCATCCAATAACTCATCGATAAAAAAAGAAGATACGAAAAAAATCCATAGGCATTTTTGAAGAGAACATTGAGCGCAAACACAAACCTGATGCCGATGCCAAAGAGAGGAGGACTAGATTCTTAAGGAAATGGTGTGGTGGTGAGGAACTCATTTAATGTTTTGCCTGCAATCTCCTCCTTTTTCACGTGCCATGTCGTATCTTCTTTCTACAAGCCACTACTACATACTCCTCTTTACATTCAAATTATTCACTTTGCGTATCAGCAGGGGACTTGGCGAATAGGTAGAGAGTACGGTACACTTTCATTGCAAAAAAAATGATATAAGGGTTAGGTCCAAGGCTGGCTCTGGCTGTCTGCCTTTTCTTAATAGTGAATAGTGAGATCCAATTATTTACATATCTAAAGGCCAAATCTTAATTGGACTCCTGTCACCTTTGTCGTACTTTTTTGTTCAGAAATTCCATTTCCACTCCTTCGAGTTCGGATCGATTGAATGAAACTATATATACTGTACTGGTTGGTACTCATTACCATGTATTTAAATTACCTAATAGTGAAAAGTCCCTTGTTTTATAAGACGCTATACTTTAGAGGAGACATTGTGGTTGTAATGACAGGAAAATTAAATACCTGTGACCAAGATGCATTCATTTTATTTTAGAGTGCTCGTAAAAAGCCAGAGCTACCAAACATAAGTACACACCGTCACCGTCCCACCGACCTTATTTTTATGACATCATCCTACGTAATATGGAATGATCTATATGCCTGTGCCAATTATAAATCATTTTTATGAAACTAGAAAAGGAAGTGTTGCGGAGGAGCTACCTACCTACATATGCCATACACGATAGGGCAAAGCCACTATGGAATAGGAATATGTAAATGTGTGTAATTACATTCGGTATTATAACACCAATTCATTTCCCCTGACATTTTTTCAGGCTAATGCCTAATATGTTTTTAAAAACTTTTAAAATTGAACGTGAAGGTGGCACTTGTGATAATGGCCGTTATACATGAGTATTCGTGTTAAACTGCATTTTCCTCTGGTGGTACTCAATCATTTCGGACAGGACGAAAAGAGACGTAGTGCATTAGAGTTTCGGTCCACTTGAGGTATTTCGATCGGAGAATTTCGCTATGTGGAATACGTCTTATTTCTGTCTAAGTAAAATGCTGTCTCAGAGCCAATGAAAATTAATTATTGAACCAAATCATCGGTTTAGTTAAGAATTTATTCTCTTCATCAAACCTGTAGTAAATTAAGAAACAAAATATTCCATGAATCTAATGTATAGTCACTTTCCTGCCACTTTCCATTAGAAAATTAATCCAAGCCTTACTAGAGAGGTAGTCGTATCTAAAGCACCAAAATTCGTTAAAAGCGAAGGAAGAAGAAACAAGAAAATCGACAGAATAGTAGCCCACATGTTAATTACTATGTCCACTTATAGTAGCTCTACCATACCATCATGAAAAGTTTCCATTAATGTTTCGTTGCGTGCTTCAGACATGCAATCCATCAGCAGCTTGTCAGTACTTTTCTCCAATTCACTCGAGAGCAATTTCCTTCTGCCACAGAAAGTATGCTAGAGCAGACGGGAAAGGAAAGGCATGCTTGTCTTTTCGTCCAAAAGGCCAAACCATTCTGCAGTTTACCTCTTTAGACCAAACCAAGTATTTTTAGGAACTATCTTGTTTAAAGTGTTTTCGTATCGGGATTGGTTGGGTAATACAATTTTGAAGTGAATATTTTCACCATGAAGAACAACTTTTGCAGAGAAAGGGAAGAAAACAACTTTACTGGCTTGGTTCAGCTTTGTTTTAGGCTCGTATTTAGGCTTATATAGGTAGGTAAGTTAATGACTAAAGCTAATACTCTGTTTGCATGGGTCACTTCGTCTCCCAGCCATCAGCGTCGCCGTCACCCACATCGAACACAAAACAGGTAACAAACAAACAGTAAGTGGAAAGCCGAGGGAGAAAGTGTAACATTTTTTAGAAACAAAATTATACATTGTACCGTCATTAACGACAAGAAAAAGGAGCCCACGTGTAGGAGGGAACATGTAATATAATCCTTCGACGATATTACAATTACAGCCTATGATATTGTAGCCAACGAAAAAAACGGGAGCAAACCAGATATTAGGCACTTTTTTCAACCTGCATTATTGAGGCGAAGTGAAAGTTCGGCCTACGCAAAAAAAACAAATTCGAATATCACCAATAATAACCAGTAAAGGAAAACATATTTTTTTTCTCTTACTTTCCAGCTTTTAATATCATGTAACTTATGTTTTTCGATGCATTATACACACTCATTCGACCATTGCACTTTTCATTTTATTGATCGATTCCAGTCAGAGAAAAATCTAAGAAAGCTCAAAGCTACCTTTCATAGTGGACCAAAAACAGGGAGAAACCAGTAACTATTTTGACTGTGTAATCGTAAGGTGGAAGCTGAGATACGCATGGTGAAGCGGAGGAAGAAGGGAAAATACAAGTCGTAATTTGCAATACATTCTACTTTGTCATTTTTTAGAAAAGTATTACCCGATTTACGAATCCGGCTAAGACTGCTGCGCTATCGAAACAAAAATGGTAGTATTTTGCGAAAAAAACTCATTATTTTATTGCCTCGCTAAGTAAATATGATTGCGCTGTAAAGTGTCCCACGAGCTTTTTCAAATAAATCATTGTAAGCTGCCCTATTTGGTTGGGTAATCTGACTCTCTGGATTTTGCTCACTTGAAAAATGAACAAATTTTGTAGTCGAGTGAAGCAACTTTTTTTATTTGGAAATGTAACTGAAGCAAAAGAAAACAAGATGCATACATAACATATACATGTACATAATATAATATACAAAATATTACAATGACAAAACAAGATTTACTAACTGAATTCCCACGTACATATTCAACAGTGACCTGTTTTCACGCTACCGAGAACTGGGCTTCAACCGAATCCTTAACGAACCTTTCTATTTAAAATGTCACAATATACGAACCGAAAGTTATTACGAAAAAATGTTGTTTTCAAAACTGGGAGAAACTACGTATCGTTTTTGGGTGCTACTGCTGGCTCTGGTTTTCTCTCGTAGGATGAAAAGCTGAAAAGAAGCATTTGACTTTTCATAAAAAGAACTAGACTTCTAATCTAATACCATATTGCATTTACATGAGTGCCAGATAAAAAATTGAGTTTTCTCAGAAGAAAATCTGCAGTGATACTTAAGGAGGATATGAAACTTATCAGTACTCGGAAGACATAAGATATTGCATTATGTTATAGATTGGGAAAGAATTTCTTAAGAACTACACTCCCACTAGAGTAGCGATATTATTATGCTTACTTACAACAAAAAAGTTTTTTTACTTTCTAGGAAAAGTTTTCCATGAAATCAGAAGCGGAAGTGTGAATTACGACAAGCTAAGTTTTGTTCTTCAGATTTTCGTTTTCGATAATATGCATGTTACGACATCGGCTGGGTAGTCTTGAGTCATACTTTCATATATTGGCAATAAAGTGCAATGCTCAAAGCGCAAGCGGTAGGACTTGGTGGAGGCCCACTACTTACACTGTAGAGACGCCTTAAAGAACTGGCTTTCTGAAAGAGGGGTAATTTATAGATCAAAAATTTACTTCTTGAAGAAAAAAAATGTCGATGGTGTAATATCCAAAGAGGACAAAGTTTATGCCTGAGTATATTGACGCATTTTATCAGGATCTTTTCACACCGAAAAAAAACGGTGTTTGTCCAACAGATTGAAAGAGACAAGTGGCACAGCATAATTTCATACAATATATTACGGTAGGTAGGTGGTATATATAATATAATATAAAAAGCATAAAGGAGATATTGGGAACAAACAGATGCGATAAGTATCGTAGCATGGCGAGAAAAGGAGCGACAACTAGACACTAGAAGGAGAAGGTGCAAAGTGCAAATAAGTGGAGAAAATACCACTTGTTTGTATGTATTTGTTTGATGATCATTGACAAGTCAAGCGTGACTAACTCAACATGACTCAAGTCAGAAAGATGTTCAACTTCCGTTAAGCATTCAGTTTTCAGTTTTTTATCACATAGTAAAACCAAAAGGTGTACGTATCTCCAACAACCAACCCCATGCAAATTCTTGAGAGATTTGTATTGCGATTGCGACACAAATATAATGAACAAAAACCTGGCTAAACCTTTTCCTTTCGAAAAAGATTTGTCGGAGAAAACGGAAACACGTCATTTATAGTATAAATAACTTAACATTTTAAAAGGAGTCCTTACAGTGAGATGGGATAAAAATAGTATACACTTTAAACAATTCATACGAATAATCATTCCGAAAGAAGCGAAAATATCAATGCACAGTAATATACGGATAACTCGGGAATCGATTATCAATTTTTAAATCGAATTTATACTAATTGGATTAAATCGAGGGTTCTAGGATGAAACAAAGCGAAAGAGAAGATAGTTACGGAGGAACGCTCATGTAAACAATATGGGGAGCTGAGTGCTTATTAAAAATAGCTTACTACTGACTACTGATCGCATGATTCCATTCCATCCCAATATTTTCCCCACATGGAACCTATAAAAACTGAACTTCATTATTATAATTGTATCACTAACGGAGTTATCTTCATCTCTGTTAACGCCCATACACTCGT
>JAHZNI010002199.1:0-11633 GCA_027744415.1 Seira ritae | reverse complement strand
TGAACCATTCAAAATGAATGCTATGTTGGCGTGGAATATTGATGTTGGTTCCGCATCATGATCATCCATGTATACCTGCTCCTTGAAACCCACCAGGTTATCTTCACTCTGTATTACGAAGAATATTGCCTTGTGGGAGGTATGATAACCTGAGCTTCGAATTGCCCTTATGTTATCGCTGAAGTTTGGTAGATATAGGAAAAATGCAATGCAATCATCTCGATATCTTAAGTTATACCGGAAGAAGACGCTCTGTATGGTAAACGGCTCCTCATCCTCCTCGTCGTCATCTAAGGAAACGACTTGAAATTGGTCGTTGGTGTAGGCTGTTGCGGTGATCAAATCTATTCCTTCTTCGCGAAACTTTAGGAAATATTCGGTTCTTCGAAACGTTTCCGAGGTGGAAGCAAGATTCGTCGATTTGTTTGGGGTAACGATATTCACAAAGCAATTGTCATATGTGGTCGTTACCTTTGAGGCGATATTAGGTTGGGGAATTACCAAAGGCATGAATAAAAATACATGTGAAAGCCAGCTCATTTTTATTCTGATTGTCAGGAGATTGACTTATTGCTGAAGTAATTTACAAGGGAAAGTTTTAGCTATTTATTAGTATCTGGTTATACCAATTTAAATTTAAGCCAACACTGAGATGTTTTCTTTCTTTCTGAGAGTTTACTGCACAATGCATCACATTCGCCTTTGTTCCGCTGCTTAGGTTGGAGAGAAAAGAAAAACTGACTAGTTACACAGACAATTTCATTTCATTGTACAGACAGAGTTCACGGCTAAAGAAAAACAATTGCCTATCTGTACTTCCCGTGTGACGCTTGTGTAGTACCCAGCAAGAAAAATAATTAAAATACCAAATTTGGGGCGAAGTGGGAAATGGAAGCTTATGAAAGTACCTCATATTTTAAGGTTCGCTTTTACTGCCATGATGTGAAAAATGATTTAACGAAATTAAAAGTACCTCGCACTTTGAGACATTTCACTGTCCACGCGATCACGTTGGCCCACATAAATTCGTCGCTTTTATTTGTCCATGCAACGTTGCCTTTATCGGATAAAGGTTTGTTTGTGTAACCGTTACGAATGGGTGTGGCAAAACACGTGGCACCTGGCGGCACTTGGTAAAAACCGATAAAATGATGCAAGGGTTGGATGTCTTCCACGAAATCATGCTATGCCTTGAACAGAAATATATGTAACCGATAAAGATATTTGCACGTAGACGAAATTGGCTATCACAGACGTTGAGCTCGGTTTGACGGAAACATTGGTGTATCGGAATCTTGCATTGTAATAATATTAATATCTAAATGTTTAAATGTCCTAGTCTGGTCTCATCTAGCTGAACAAGAACAAATCTTATCTGAGTAACCGGTTCGCCTAACAAATGTCTTCAAAATGAAAGTCTGTAAAGCCTCCTCTAGGTCTTCAGGCTCTTTGGCATGATTTTGAAACCAAAAAGGTCATGTCCATCTGTTGACGTTTTTGAAAAAATATGCTCTTTGAAGTTGCATAACAATTGATATGTAGAGAAAGACCGGATATCTAAAATTAAAATCTGGCTACATAAAATTTAGTTTAAAATTATAAATATAATCAAGTATGTTACAGAAGATGAAAACAAAGTCAAGTAGTCCATCAAGAGTTTCAAAATTGAAAATTGTGATGAATTTTTGGCGATAATCGTTTTTCTACTTGATCTTTTTATTTAACTGTCAAACGGAAGTAGTTTCCTATGAAGATGAAACTCGTGTATGTACTAGCTTGTAATATACAGAGAACTAAAGACAAATTATCGAATTAATTATCGATTTGTAAGTTTCCGAGTCAAACAAAAGGTATTTTTCCATATCATTAGTATGTTCGCGATAGTCCACATGCCCTATTCCACAAGAGCTCCTAAATTTCCATATTCCAATCAGCTGTATAGAATGATAAATTTTAATCCGAATTTCAAAGCCATAAACTGTGGATTACCGAGCCCTGAATGCAAAATACACTCAACACATAGCTTATTTCTATGTTAAATTGTACGAATAAAGTTCTGGATGAAGACTTAACAGCTAACCCCAAAAAATTTCAGAATGCGTCTCCCTCGCATTTCCCTTACGGTAGACCTCAGCAAGAAAATCAGGCAGAAAATTCCCAAATTGGATTGCCTTTGTTCTCCGAAATTAAAAAGTCGGCAAACAAGCTTATTTGGGTAGATCTCCGCCAAAGATGGTTTTGCAGCCGTCTGGTTTTCCCCCTCGAGAAGAAAAAATCGGTGATGGGTTTCCTGCATTTGAAAATATAACCAACCATGCTACCTGGCATTCAGTCGCAGTTGTCAAATCGAAGTTCTATTGGGCTTATGTGAAATAAATATCACTCTTGTCACCATTTTCTCTCTGGGTGGCAGACAAAGTAAGCATGTATCTGAAATGGAATTAGTAGTCTATTCAGCCAGCCTAAATTACGTAGGACCAACCAACCTTATTTCCAATTTCCAAGTCAACCACACACATAATCCTGCATGCGTGCACCTCCACTCGATTCTGTCCTCCCCCTTCTCGCGAATTTCACACAGGAAATCATGTTCGGGAGCGAAGATTAAGGTAAATCTCCTTATTCTGGAGACAGGTGCGTATCCTCGAGGGGCAAAAGGGGGATCAGTTATGTATAATTACGAATTTGCATAAATCCTGCCTATGTATTTTGCATTGCACTAGCGAATTTCGGGGGGCAGATCGCCTCTCCTTCCCCCCGATGGATACGGCCCTGTCTGGAGACATTTTGCCACCCATCTAACACTAAAATTCACATCCGGAAGCATTTATATGCTGTACCTGTTCCATTGATAAATTTTCTTGGAAAGTTTTTATTCCCGTCATCATTTCCTTTCCTGCCGCTGTTATTTTCTAGAATACTTATAATCAACGACTACTGCTGCTTGTTGATAAAGACACTTGTCCTGGCAAAGGAGTTATATTTAACGTAACTTTAGTTAGGTATTTAACATTGTCCCCCCGTGTGTGCTTTAGGCCCAAGTCTTGAGCTTTCACAATTTCCGTTATCACCAACCACCATGTACGAATGCTATGTTCGTGCTTGAGGCCTCATCATTATATTCAAACCATGTGAGCAAAGAGTGCGTAGAATTTATTTGAGTTATGTAAAATTGTCGTCGATGATGAAGATGAAAGCCCAATGATTCGTTACACTTACTTATTCCGTATTTTCCTTACTTCTAGAAAGTTTCAAATGTGAATCACGTACATACATTGTGGCAAAACATGTCAACATTCGCAATGCGACACAAGTTAGAGACGAGAGAGTCGGAAAAGGATTTCGAAAGAAAAGGAAATCATGCCATTTGAAAAGGGCAAAGCCATTTCTTTTAATGGTCACACGAGTACATAGATTGGAAAGCAACTAAAGAAGCTTACCCTGGTGCTCCTTTCTGTTTGACTTCATCGGTATAATAAATCATTCAGTTGAATTCAACTTCCGTACTGCCACCCACACACTCCACTTACCTAGAATCAGTACGAATGACCTCTGACAATGGGCGACTTTAAAAACCGAATGAATATGCGTGCAGTATGCACCTTCAAACGAACACATAACTTTATATTGCTCATCCGAATTGCCTTGACTTCAATTCGAGTGTATGCCCTCCACTTAATCTGTAAAACTCTTGATGCATTATTTTCCTTTTTATGTAGTTTTCATTCAGGTACAGAGACGTGAAGCAATTATATCTATCTAATTGTGAAACTAGCTTTTGAGTTGGAAAATCGAGTTTTGGTGATGCCATTGCTCATCTCGGAAAAATATTGCTTTTCAATTTTTACCACAAATCATGACGACGAATATGGTTTTACTGTGCATTTGTTCATATACTTAAGATATATAGATAAAGAGATGGAATTGCTAGTTTGCTAGAGATTATGGTACTTGTTCTCGTTGTCAATTCCCCAGTAGTGGTAAAGGTAATATTAGGCATTGTTAAAGAAAATGGAGAGAAGTTGATCTGGTGATAGTGATTACCAATAAGCATATCATGCGAAGTGAAAGCAGTGATAGATGATATATGTACTGGAATTCGTTGGGATCATTTTCCGTATAAAATCCTTGATGGAATGAGGTCAGGAAGTACCATAAATGCTTTTAAAGATGTTATTCTTCAATAAATATGCTTTCAAAGAAACGAAAATTGTATTCATATTTCATCAAAATTCAGCTATGACTTGATCTAATATGACGAAATACGCAACCAGGCCAAGACATAAAACGGCTGTGCTAAAGTAATAAAACATTCAAGGGTGTCGAATTTCCTATTGTACTTAAGAGAGAAATGTGTCATCGTCAGACATGAATAAACCCTGGGTAAAAACATTTTTGCCCATGGGTACGGGTAAAAACGGGTGGGTTTTAAATGTGTAATGGGCAAAATCAGTGACGATGATGATGATGATGATTTGCCATATACGGTATATATGGTCACCCGTTTTACCTATTTAAACCCACCAGACTGAGGGTGGGTTGGACCCTTATTAATACGGGTGGGTAAAACTCATATATTTTACCCGCGCTCATGCCTGGCCATCGTTAAAATTTCCCGTTTCTCATGTCTGCTGCTTTTCATCCGTTACCTATGTTGTTTGGCGTCAATTTTGTTGCCGATGAGGAAAGTCGACACCCGGAATCGTTACAAAATAGGAGTGAAAATCGATGCTCCCTTAGGACTAACAATAAGAATGCTGAATTGATGTGCATTTCCACAGTTAACCCTCGTTATCTTTCCTATTTAGGACCATTATAATTGTCTCCTGATTATCTAAAAGATACTAAATAATCAGCCACATTTGGGATCTATTGAGAAAGGAAGTGTATCATTAGGTAGTTGGCATCAATATTGCATTCCAGTTATCAGACTTGAAGGAATTTTGAGAACCGTTGCTACGTCGAAGTGGTTCCATCTTCATTTTTTTCTACCCTTATTTTCGCGAATGAAATACATCGTGAACTTGTAAATCTAACGTGCAATAGTGGAAGCCAGAGACGGATTTTGTCCAGACAATATTTTTAATTTTCCATGACATGAAAAATAATAGACTTTATAGGAAATAATGAAAAATGTGGACAATAATGGGTAATAATGGACAATATTCCTTCTATAACGGCATCAAGTCACCCCTTTTACTCTATGACTACACTGGTTTGCATAAATCAACATGGTGCTATAATATTGTCCATTTTCCGTGTTTGATATTGTCCATTATTATACGGACAAAATTATTTTGTCCACCATCTGATTATTGCATAGTGCCAAGCCTGGAGAAAGCTTTGTTTTGGTTCGGCGGGAGTTACGAAGGCTTCCCACAAATAATCTTCTAAATTGAGCAACATCAGATAATCTTGTTTCCTTTCTTGTGCACTAGGGATGGTTCTGTTTACGAAATATCCGTGTACACAAACGTAAACAGGCTGTTAAAAACGAAAAAAAATAAACGAAACTTTAACATAAGCAGATATAAACAGACGTGTACACACTGTTTACACAGACGAACATAAAGCACCTAAATAGCCGTACTAGCTGCTCCTTAAGGCCTTTCAATGAGCTGTGTACACGGCTTTTTTAGCAACTGTTTAAGTGCTGTTTATGCGTCCGTGTAAACAGTATGTAAACGGATGTGTACACGAAACACTTTCTGTGTACACGCTCATAAACGCCGTTTAGCTCCGTTTGTGTACACAAATGTAAATAAAACATCCCTAAAAAAAATAAACGAAACTTTAACATAAACAGATATAAACAGACGTGTACACACTGTTTACACAGACGAACATAAAGCACCTAAATAGCCGTACTAGCTGCTCCTTAAGGCCTTTCAATGAGCTTTTTTAGCAAATGTTTAAGTGCTGTTTATGCGTCCGTCTAAACAGTGTGTAAGTGTAAACGGATGTGTACACGAAACACTTTCTGTGTACACGCTCATAAACGCCGTTTAGCTCCGTTTGTGTACACAAATGTAAATAAAACATCCCTACTCTGCACAATACATATGCAATGCACTGCACATAAATGAGTGAAAAAAGTTTCGCCATGAAAAGAAAAAATCGCGATTTTCCTGAAATCCAGGTTGTCTCCCTTTTATCCTTTTCTTTTATCTCAAAGAGTTCTTGAAAGGGAAAAAAACTTGCGGAGTGAGTGAAACACTATTCAATTGCTGCCTTTTTCTAGGAAACTTTTTCAATTTGGTTCGTGCTGGAATCAAGAACAAACCCATGTAATTGCGTGTGAGCCAGTGTTATTGTGCAACTTCTGAAATGTCCTGAAAAGAGAGCCCTTAAAATTCGGCGAACCAAATAATAAGATGAGAACTAGGCAAGACTACCTGGTACTCCAAAATAATTTTCATTTACTGCTTAATGCAAAAAAAGAGTCTTTCGTAATGGGAATTTTTTGGATGAGGTTTTACTGCGCCGCATGCTCCAAGGAAAGCAAAATTTCAGCTATTTCTGTACATGAGTGCTGTTAAAATAAATTTGAATACCGAAACAGAAAAGACGTTGTATGTTTAGTCATATTTTGCCAGTAGATCCTTTAGTGTGCTAGACCACGGCAGGTTTGTGTAAAATGACATACAGTGCAACCTCGATATAATTGACACCCTTATAGTGTTTAGATATTTACAGTGTCCAGAAATATTTGGCCCTACAAACTCTGGTACACATGCTTACACAATAGATATTATAATGTCCGATGTATACAGTGTCCAAAATATATGCGTCCCTTGAGTGGACACTATAACAAGGTTTGACTGTACTTACACGATAAATGATATATTTTCCATTGTATACCGAATACATATGTATGTATTCTATGTATGTACTTACCATGGCATGAAATTAATGAATAGTGAGACATGATACCTACTACCGAAGTTTTGAATAAATATTAGCTGAAAATCGATATGAGCTTTAAATGATCTTCCTTCCCATTGGCTTTGTGCCTAGATCCAGCCTACGAATTCCGATCATTTTATCAATTCATTTTGTAATTGTAACTGGCACATGAGGATTTCAAAATCAATCTAACCGCCGTTTTAATTCTTTGGGTAGGCCTTATTCAGTTTTCGGCCTCTAAAATTATATTAATATCTAACATTGTGTCAGCTTAAAATAAAATGGACACGAATGAACATGAATGTAGCAAAGTGACGGGGGGGGGGGGGGCTGGAAACTTAGCCCTGAAAACGGCCCTTTATTAGATGGAAATTCGTAACACACAACTCCTTCGTAACAGCTTTAGAATATGCCTCCTGTGCGTTTCTCTAACAGTAAACATTCCGCCGTTACAATCAAATTTATTATTCCTCAACAAAATGCATTATACAAAATTTCTGAGAACGGAAAACGAATGATGAAACCCCGAGGAAGAAATATAAAATCTCTTTATGTTTGTGGGCAGCAGGGATATGTAATTCAACAGAAATTTCCCTACTGGAATTGCCTTTGTTAAACGAGATTATATCAGTATTTCCATTAATATCGTTTTCCACCTTTGCTAAAACTGTCCAGAATGGAAATAGTGATAAGAAGAAGAGGCATATGCGTGACAGCTTTTAAGGCTCATGATTGTTGTGTTTCTGTTGCTCAATTCTTTCCAAGAACGAGCATAATGTACATAATCACTATTTTCACGAGGTGTTTCTACACCATTGCTTTTACTTGCGGTGAAAGCACGCTTTCCCGTTGTCTCCATAATATGTACGTATGTATAACTAAAGGCACGCAATCTGTTTAAATCAGGACAGTCCTTTGTTGCAAGAAAGCTAACAGTTCACAACGAGGTATAAAAAGCAGCTTGAGTAATTGCAGTAGCAACTAGACTAGAGAGCTGGCATAAAAAGGGAAAGCATGTATGTATGTACGTCTATGGCTGTATAAATTAGAATCTATCGGTACGCTGTCTCCTCAAGGTTGTGGTTTGGTTTTTCTAATGATACGAAAGAATGAATCATGCCAACGGAAAAAAAATTAAAGGAGGCTGAATTTGAGACAGGAAAGCACTTAACTGTGAATGAACTGCAGTCAGAGACAGTTTTAATAAATTTTAAAGTTCAGTGAACTCAGATCAGATTATAATTTAGATTACCTATTACGTGGAGCTCAGATCCAAATGCAGTGTCATGTTCGTTTTCAAAACAGGCCAGTGTTGGACGGCATGCTTTCTTCATCACAGAAAATAAGCACGTTTTTTGCTTTTTAAGCAGCTTCTTTGCTGAGCAAAATCACTGCTGGATCGCTTTTTTGCTAGATTGGGTCTTCGTAGGTATTCCGTATGACATACCTTTCCATATATAGTACTTATACATAGAAAGGATTGCCCATAGGCTGTCCATGTTAAAAATGGATTAAGCAAAATAGCAAGAAAAAAGCAAAAAAGCGCTTTGAAGCAAAACAGCATGAAAGCAAACAAATATTTCGAAAAAAGTGGTTTTCCCCAACACTGAAACAGGCAATTATTTTGTATTTCATTGAAGTGGAGATAGACACGGGAAAGAAAATATAAGCCTATTCATAATCCGCTATGATATGTAAGCTATAAAAATTCTGGAAGAAGGGCGTGAGTCTCAATGGTACCTAAAGCGCTGTTACCTAAAGTATTTTCGGTAAAGTATGTTCCTTATTGGATTTTTTATGAATGTATCATTAAAACAGCGTTCCGTGCTGATTTTTGCTATTTTGGACACGGTACACGCAATCACTGGCATGGCTTGGTAAATAATCGTTTCCTAAGCAGCCATTAAGTGCACCACAATACACAGTAAACGATGAATTCGTTTATAACTCGTTGTACTTCTCTAGTGAAAGCATGACACGTGTCGTCGCAAAGTACTTGTGACTCCACCGGGTCATTGTGTCTGCCACAGGTTGCAAATTAATATGTAAATCCAATGTTTCTACGATAATTAAATGTTTCTGATGAGATTATAATGAGAGGTAAACTGCATGATTAATGCATGCACCTGTGACTAATAAATTACGTTTCTTAAGGGCGCCAGAAAATGGCGTGTTTTAACTCACCAAAACTATGTACATGCAGCTTGCGTTTTTGATTGTGGAAAACACCCTATTCACGACGTTCATCTGAAATCTGTCAATTCAAAAGCATCAAAAGTCAGTTTCATTCCAGTTTTTCAATTTTTTTAAAATACCATCACGACATTTTCCTTTTTCCAAACTCAAATACTAGGGTAAATGAAGCAACCCTGGAAATGACCTGCTCTTCGGGCAGACGCATGTGCTAAAATAAATTCAAATTCTTTCTCATTTTTCTATTCTTGAGGGAATTTCATAGTTGTGGGTATTTTTGATTAGGTATAACAAAAGCGTTTTTATAAACGATCGCCACTTTACTGCACTGTATTGCGGCATTGGACTTGAAAAAAATATTCCCGCTTTCAAGTTTACATACATGCATTCCACTTTACACGGACTATGTCTCTTCGAGGGAAAACTTTTATCACGCAATGTTTTACTAAGTACCATCATCATCATTGCAGAAATGAAACTTCGAGAAATATGGAAGGCCATTACAATTTTTTAAATTTTTTCTATCCTCTTTTTTCTCCTCTCCTTTTGTGTAAATTTTGTAAACTTTCTAAATTTCTTGGTATCGAATGAAATTGCTTGAGTTGGCTCAACATGTCTACCCATTCAGGAATGGTTTCTGTAGTAATATTGGTTTCCAAGCTCGATTGAAATAGTGTTTGGTTAGGTTAGAATTCGAATAAAATCAACAGACTTTTAGACGGACGGAATGGAATGACCCACCACCATACCACTATATTATAGAGGATGATGCATTTCTGTGCAGCCAAAATGGACAATGGAAGTTTGGTTAGATTTCTAAAAAGGAACTTTCTTTTCCAAAGCTCGTGCATATGAGGATGAATCGTTAGGTGAAAGTGCATTAAGGGAAAGTTTAGCTTTCAAATCAACTCCTGCTTTTTGAATTTTCTCTGACGTGAAGACGAGTACATAACGGGACGGGACGTAGTGTTGAATGGTGCAGGCATGTACGTTAGCTTTATTATGCTGCTACAAATATTGTGTAAATGCATTGGTAAAATCTACACGTACTTGGATGATACAGCTGCAGTGCAGCCAACAATGATACAGAAAAACACTTTCTGTAGACAACACTTTTGGAATAAAAGTTGGATCATCCATCAATGTATCTATTTCAAAAAATACTTAGTGTCAGGTTTCATTTAATCTCTTTTCGCATTTCTATTGTGGCTTCAAATAGACTCTCTGGAGAAATGATTCCTTGCTATTTGACATCCAGACTTATTTTATGACGCATCTCACTCGTTTCTCCCTTGAGATGTTTTTGCCGAGCTTCTCCTTCTCACAGAAAGAACTTGGAAATATTCACTGCCCTTCTTTAAAATAAAAGTTGATGGACTCATATCACCTCAACCACATAGCTGGACAACATTGGACAGAGGCAATTTTCAGAGTTCCCCCTTCCTCTGGATATAGTATGTAACTGCATCCATCCCGGATAAAATGGATTTATACACCAAAATTTATTTTGGTGAATAAAATGGGAAACTTGTAAGAATTCAGCTGTTCCCATATTTACACGTTTATGGCGAGAATTTCATCCACTTACATCTAAATTTATCCATCCAGTGGACGAAATTCATTTAATCCACCATACCAATATTCATTCCGTAAATGAATGAAAGACGAACTCTGTAGTTTTATTAATGTGGAGTTCAAGAATTTTAGAGCATTTGTATTTTAACCTGTACTTGTATTCTGAATCTCTTGATATTTAAATTAATTATTTCTTAATGACGCAAAGACTGGTTTTCATAAATGATGATTGGAGAAGTAAATTTTATTCTGCACATAGATTAACAGTGTGTATATAGATTGGAGACTTCATCTATGTATTCTGCATAAATATTATTTACCTCCCTATGGATTCTGACCAACAAATTTGAAGCGACTAATATGGCAATATTTGCCTATATTTTGGCATAACACAAATAAAAAGGGATGTAGAGTGATTTTGATTTTAAAAGTGAAGCCATCTACGATGTAATTTTTTTTGGAAATATACTGTAGTGTGCCTTTAGAGTCAAGTCGAAGTTAAAAATGTTTCAGTTATTATTCGGCATCAAGTCACTTGCATGCATACTGTAATTTCTAAAAAAAAAGTTTCTCTACAGAATAACAACTGAAATGACTCAATAACGCAACACTACCCTACTTATCACATCTCGTCACGATCAGCATCATTCTTTCCATAGAATTGGGTTTCCCTTTTTTAGGAAATAATACCCGCCTCTTCATTATTTCTAGTTTCCCCTTCTCCTTTTTATCTCGCATGCCTATACCTGTCAACGGTTCCCAAGTCCTTACTGATGAATGCATAGCGGAAATTGGGGTTTTCGGTAAAGCTCTACAAAGCAGAGAACTTCAGAGAAATATTTAACTCATACCTATGTTGCTTTCTGGAAACTTCAATTCATTCTATTTAATACATAATAAGTAAGAATCAGGCTTGGCGCTGGGTGATAATCAGGGGGTGGACAATATAATATTGTCCG
>JAHZNI010002198.1:0-10041 GCA_027744415.1 Seira ritae | reverse complement strand
TAGAATTTAAAAAAAGAGAAAAGATTTTTTTGTAAGCCTTGGATGAAATGCTAGTGCAGCTAGTAAGCTTTGGAGGAAGAGAGAGAGAGAGAGAGAGACATTTGGAACACATCTTTAATATCTCTATAGTTTTGGGAAATGCCGTAAGTGAAGTCTTTTACCGTGCTTCTCTGTATGTATATATCGGTTCCCGGGCGTAGTTGCAAGTTGACAACAAGTCAAGAAAAAAATTGAGAGAAGAGTGCAGTAGTGGAAACAACTGTCAGAAAGTGTCAACATTTTTCAACTGTCATTATTATCATAATTCATATAATATATTATTATCGTATGCATAATATGTAAGGAGAGTTGACTGGAAAAGTCATGGAATTTCAACATCTTCCTCCTCATCATGAAGTACTACAATCCATGTTCTAGTTTCCAAATGGACTGTAGTTTGCAAGAAAATAAGATGGAATTTTATTTATAGGAAAAAGAAGTAGAAAGAGTTGTACGTTTCATGTGGACGGTTAGGTATTATTATATCATGGATAAATGTCAACTCGTTTAATAAGTGGGATATAGAATATTTATTGTTTGGATTACTAATTTAAGATATAAATGATATATATTACGTGTAATTTAAGTGGTGTTTGTTTTTTGTGTGCATATGTGTATTTACTTGTGTGTCCTACATGATTGCTTTTTTTTGCTGTACTTGCTGTAGGCTCATCTACAGTAATCACTCTTGGACTGAACGATGGGATTGGAATCCTGTGTCTTGAACATTTTACTCGAAAGCTGTGTGTCAGTCATCATCATCATCAAGAACAACGGTGCAGCGGAAACGCTGATGTCGGTCGGCATGTGGATTGTGTGATGTTTGTAATGAACGTCATTGCCAAGACGAGAACAACTTGTAGGCTTTACCTATGTCTAGTTTAACGGCAACTGTCGATAGTTAAAAAATATTCATTTTTTAGCGAGTCAGTCGATTCTACACTCAAATATATATTATATTGTTAATCATTATCCTACGTTTTTTGGACATCAAAATTTTCACCAATAGGGACTAGTTAAGTACATATCTCTGACCAAGTGTGTGGTTAACCACAAATCAATAATATGATAGTTTTTATTCTAAAACAGGATTACTAACTACATAGCTGCTGTAAAGCTTTTGCATTCATTTGTCACATTTTTTTAGTCTTTCCTCCTTCATAAATAAATAGTCAGGGTATTATTCCATTGTAAATTCAGTTTTGTAGCCTACGTAATTCCTTCCGGAGAGACACACTGCACTAAAGTACTACACTGGTAAAAACTTAAAAGGGACATTCCAGTCCAAAAATACTATAAACGTTTGCTTTATCAAAAAAAATTAGGGCGGTAATACAGAACCATCGCGTATGTAAAAGCTTGTATACGAGTGAAACAAATAGAGTAGTAGGAGATAAGATAGTCAGTAGTCAATGACGTTTTAGGGGAACACTATTTTCATTTCGGGAAAGACATGATAACAGCTCGGAAAATGAGCAGACATTCCTCGACAGAAGACGATGAAGCACAAGACTCAGAGAAAAAGCACGAGACAAGTCTGAGTTTTTCAGGCGGAATAATGACTCAATTAGCCGTTTTCATTCTGTTAGCCGCGTCATGCAATTCTCTGATTCCTACTGCTAGTAAGTTAAATCTATTTTCGTTGCTCTCAGCGGAGAAATTACATGAGTAGGATTTTCGAAAATATTCATTACTTAATTGTGTGATTTAGATGCAAGCAACACTCCCAGTCTGATCATAACACATAACGGAACTAAATCATTCGGACAGGCTTTGACTGTCAGTTGCAAAGCAAATTTTTCGGTTAATGCATTGTGGTGGACTGTACTGAGGCTTCCAAACGAACCTGTCAACGTCACAAACTTCAAGTTTTCCGAAAGCGAAGGGACTCAGGAAGCCACTCTTGTATTCAAATCCTTATCCCTGACAGATATTGGCAAATACATATGTAACGCGCTGCAAGATGGAGGAGATCTTCTTCGAAGTACCTACAATGTTACTTTTAAGGGTATGTTCCTTTTCTCATTCTCTATCATTCATTTTTTATTAAAAAGTAATTGGCAAGATGGTCATTGTTTAACTTCGTATCACATCTTTAGTTGAGCAAAAGGTGAAGGGTCAAAAAAGAGTGGAAGTGAATGAGACGAATGATACCAGCTTAACTTGTAAAGTCAGTGGATATCCAGTGACGAAGAACATAAGATGGATATTTGTTAATCAGTCAAGCCAACCGCTGGTAAATTCCTCCGAAATAATATCAATCACTTCCGAGGCGCAAAGCGAGACCGAGTTCACATCCAAACTGGTGTTACGGAATGTAAGCATCGAACAACATGGAGTTTATAATTGCACTACTGATGACAACAGGCACAGCGAAGAGACAACGCTGATTGTTAAAGGTAATTAACCTCTTGCTTTCGTTATAATTCTTCTTTGCAAATCAACGATTGTGTCATGCGTCATGAGAAATGTACTATTGTAATTAACGCAGGCAAGCCAAGAGTGCAGTTAGACGTAATAAAGGCTGTTTCTTCGTCTGAAATTTTTGTCAACTGGACATTACACGATGGCAACGATGCACTAACGTCACTGCAGTTGTCGGTAAGGTTGTTTAGAGTGAGGCTCTTACGATTAATCGTTGAAGATAATGAGATTGAAATGAGCATTTGCTATGTTTCAGTACCTGGCTGATAGTTTGAATGAAACGCTGCTTGATCTAAGTACTTCAGCTGCTAGTTATTTGTTGAGCAAGTTGTTAACAGGCGTAACGTACAGCAACTTCAAAATTACTGCTACCAATTCAATAGGCAATGCTGATGATGAACGTATCATCGACTTAAAAACTTTAGATGAGAGTAAGTTCAGGCGTCTGCGAATTGTTAGACCTCATTTATAACATGAGACCGCTAATGAAGTTTCAATGACGTCTTCTTTTGCATTCGTAGCTCCCGTTTTTGTCCCCAAAGTAGTGTTGAAGGGCGTTACATCTGGGACTGTTACAATGGGCTGGGACATCACTCCTAATCTCACCAATTACTACCACTATTACAACGTGTCTATTCGGGAGAGAAGCGGAAAGATTTCGTATCGAAAGGCTGGAGACAGTTCAGAAGTTATGGTGGAAAGTTTAAAGTCTGGAATGGATTACAGTTTTAGAGTGGGTGTTTATTATAGACTATTGAACAATATGTAGTCATTAGCCCGGAAGTGAGTGGGCTTAAGCTTTGATGGTATATTCTTTTGTGTAGGTCGCTGCCTGTTCGGAGTATACTCACAGATGTGACGAATTTTCAGAGCAGGTCAATGGAACAACTATGGATGGAAAATCAAGTGCTCCACGTAATGTCACAGTTCAATGCATTTTTGATGTAAAAAATCACGAGGCAACAGTTCGTGCAACTTGGCAAGAACCCGAAGATCCTCAGGGAATGATAACAGAATATTCGGTGACCTTGTATGGAAATGCCACGTTTCATGATGAACTCGGTCGGCTCACAGAAGACCGGCTAAATCCGGTACACAAAGCCGTTTTGGTTGGTCAACCTAGAAAGATTGATTTTACAAAGCAGCCGCCGAACACGTATTATGTTGTCAGGTAAGCTTAGCTCTTGGCCTGTTTTCAGATATCTAGTTTTACCTGCCATAATCATTTGTTTGATACTTAAATTAGTGTATGCGCGAAGACTCGTGTGAGAGTTTGCGGTGCGGTGGCTGAGGGTCGGTGTCAGACTCCCCCGAGTATTCCAGACACTGATGCACTCAACAGAGCTAGTTGGAAAGCAGTTCAGAATAAAAAGTTGGACATCTTCTTCATGATGACGTTGCCAACAATTTCTCAACGTAATGGAACCATTTGCTGCGTACGCGTTGGGATCGTTAAAATGAATAAAGATCAAACTGTAAGTAATTTAAAACCCCCGGGGCAGCTTAAAAAGCTAGATTACGATACAGCTCACAATAGTTCCAACGGAGGAGCATACGTGGCAGAGGTCCTTGAACCTAAAAGGTATATGCCTTCTTAGTCAGTTTTCAGAAACCCTGTAATTGAAATATTTTACTGAATGGAAAACTGAATGTTTTCTGTTTAGCCAAAGCATCATGTCATGATAGGTGACGGATCTGCAATGCCAGAAGAAAGAAGGCCTTGCCAAAGGTGTTGCTCAACTATAGACGGTTCATATGACATAAATGAAGGTTCCTATAGACCATCTGCGAGCTTTCCCAACAATCAAATTAATGAACTGAAGAGACATAAGAAGCGTCACACAAGCCAAGGATGTGACGATCTATCTAGAGTTACCCCGCGTGATGGAAGTTTGGATTCTGAAAGCTACTACACTGCATTTTTGGAAGTTATCGGTAAGGTCGTCTGCATTTTTTTCTGTCCTGTTCAAAAATAGTGTAATAATGATCAAATCGCTAAAAAATTTCATTCCTTTTTAGTTCTAAACGAAAAGCATGAGCCCATGATAGCGCAAAGCAAATATTTCCAACCGTTACGACCCGTTCGAGTCGCTGAGCAGGTACCTCTACCTAGTGAAGCGATTGGCGGAAGTTTGATCGCAGCTTTGGTCGTTGTGCTTGTTGCTCTCATGTGTGTGATGCGTTGGAGAAGGAAAGAGCCGGGAGACCAGGAATATGGCTTGTCCCATTCCATCCAGCAGTGGTGTAGAAGGTTACGAGGACAGCAACCCATTCCCAATGATGATCCTCCAATTCTTCCTTCTATATCTAAGGATCAATTAAAAGCTTCTTTCGTGGAGAGGCACAAAGATTCTGATCTCGGATTCCAACAAGAGTTTGAAGTTAGTCCATATGATAATATTCAAATTGACTCGTGAAACTGATTTCTTGCTTTGTCTTTTTAGAAACCTGAAGGTTCCACTAATTATGCTGACTTCGTCGTGACACATTCTTCAGAGACTCGTTATTCTGGTGAGAACAAAACATCTCTGCCGTACATATTTGGTTTAAATTTTCGAGCCAAAGTATGTAAATTACCGGTGCAAATGTTCAATATTTTTTTAGATTTTCTGGTGCGGAATTTGAAACTAAGCAAGAATCGCCCTGGCAGTAGCAACGACGACACACCGAAGGAAGAGAGAGAGGTTCTTCAGTATCACTACCTTGTGTGGAAGGATTTCATGGCACCTGAATATCCTGTTGGCATTCTCAGGTTTATCAAACGGTTCAATGAGATCTACTCTCCAGAAAAAGGTCCTATATTAGTGCACTGTAGTGCCGGGGTTGGTCGAACTGGTACCCTTGTTGCGTTAGATTCTCTACTTCAAGAACTTAGAGAAGAGGATCGTGTCTCCATTTTTAACACAATCTGCGACCTTCGTCATCAGAGAAATTACCTTGTGCAGTCTCTGGTTAGTAAATTTTTCCCCTTTTATTCCTAATAATCTGTGTCGGCCAGAGTGTGATTATAATGGACGTCATTTCTTACGTATTTCAGAAACAATACATATTTATATATAGAGCGCTTATGGAAGTAGCGCAATTTGGGGACACAGAATTGACAGTTTCAGATCTAAAATCTAGCATAGACAAGTTGAAAGCTGTTCCAGATGGCAAAACAGTCTCTCGAATGCAGGAAGAGTTTGAAGTATGAAAGCTATTTTCATTGACCATTTTTTATTTATGTATAGTATGTATATGCTTAAAATACTTCTCATTTTAATGAAAAACAGAGGTTGAGCCAAGTGATAGAAGACAGAAAGCCATTCGCCATTGGGTCTTCCGAAGAAAATAAACATAGGAATCGACATGAAAACGTGATTCCTTACGATCGCAACCGCGTCATTTTATCGCCGATGCCTAGTTTAACTAAAGAAATTTGTACATATATAAATGCATCATTCATAGAGGTTAGTGTCTTGGAATAATTCGGGTCTTTATGCTCTGCATTCTGAAACATTAAATTGATCAATTGTAACTCTTAAAATGACAGGGTTATGACAACTCAGAGCAATTCATAATTGCCCAAGATCCACTAGACAATACGGTTGGCGATTTCTGGCGAATGATGGTAGAGCAAAATGTAAGAAGTGTGGTCATGTTGTCGGAAACTGGGGATGAGCAGTGTCCACGTTATTGGCCTGAAAAGGATCAGGAAACTAGCCACGACTACATAAAAGTAAAGTATATGCAGTCACAAAGCTTCCCCTTTTACCTGAGGCGGGAGTTCACGGTAACGGAGACGAAGTCAGAGAATGTATGCCTCGTTACTCAATTTCAATACAACGGGTGGCCCATGGGAGAAGGGGAAGTACCTCAAGCCGATCGCGGCATTGTCGAACTAATTGATACCGTTTTGAAGTTCAAAGATACCGTTGGTAAGGAGAAAAATTGTGGTCCTACCGTGGTACATTGTAGGTAAGTTCATCCAGCTCACAGGAAAACAACCAATTTTACTTTCTAACTTCTGCCAAAAAAAGAAAAACTTATCGATCTGCTCATTTTTTCTTCGTCAGCAATGGAGCGGACCGTAGTTCAATATTCGTATCGATAGCGATCTTAGCACAGCAAATGATGAATGAATCTCGAGTGGACGTTTTCAGCATTGTTCGAAAGCTTCGTTCCCAAAGACAAGGATTATTCCGGAACTTTGTGAGTGCCCTGATAGCATCTTGAATATATTTCTTTCCGTTAACATCGAATATTATGTATTCCTTTTCTATTGTTGGGAATGTTTTCAGGCACAGTACGAATTTGTATACAGAGCTCTTGTTACATACGCCGAGCTGCATGTTGCCAATGGAAACGCTGGACATTGACTGTGAGAAATTGCAAAAGAAACATAGCATTAATTAAGGTGTTATGCGTGTTTTCAATGTGAATCTGAAATTTGAAATCTTCAACGTTCTTAAAACATTCTTCGCTCTTCTGTTGTACGACAAGTGTGATTAGCATAATGTGGCTCAGTAAATCATGTAGTGTTAAAAAGTCAGGGCTTTCCTTTGTAGAGAAAAAAGCACGAAAATATAACACTCTGAAATAGATGGTATCATCACTATCATCAGTCAGTTTTTACACTTGTAAAGAAAAATGCTCATACATATTGGATACTGCTCTGCTCTCATTAGCCTAATCCATATTTAATGTAAAAGAATTGAGCAAAAAATTAATTTCCTGCTTTCTTATTGTTACCCTTTACTTTGATAAATTGTTCGTGGCATCATGTGACCTGCGCATAACATAGATTGTTGTACGTAGAGTACAAAGAGTAATTCATAAGTTTCATACTCTTTTACTAAAATAATTTGTACTACTTTAAACCATTTGAGTAAGGAAAGGAACTCAGGTGGAGTACAGAATCTTTGCATGTAATAACACGCCGTCTTAATCATGCTTGTGTAAGATGATGTTCTAAAGTTGTTAAGGCTTTTGTATTTGTACTTTCTATATATAAATCAAAAACTGGTTGACCACTACGCTTTTTCTCCTCCCCTCCCCCTCCTTTTTCAACTTTGTACGTATCTGCAACTGACCCAAGCTGTAAGCAAAGCTACGTTTCTGTCATCCATAATATTGAATAATATGCTTTTACACCGATACTTTTTAGACATACATAATATTCATGTGCTGAAAAGCATTTTTTATATTCTCAAACTAAAGTAATTTGTTGATAGGTGTGCATTACACATGCTAATGTTACACGCATAAAAAACTATAACTCATCGAACTGTCAAAATAAAACGATTTAGGGTCTCATCAATGGTCGTCACCAATCCAATTTGGTAACGTTTTATACAAATTTTTGTGCTATCTCGAAAATATTGTTTATAGATGTAACGTTAAAACAAATTCAACACAAACCCAATCTACAAAAGAAGTCATTGGTGTTTGAGGACTAGAAATATAAAATGAAGAGTGTTCATATTTACTTCTGTAAGCTCGTTTTTACGATACAAAACAAAATTCTATTTGTAGAAGGACTCATTAAATACAATATATGTTATGGAAAATTATTGCAAAGAAAGAATTTTGCGTGCCATCCCTCATCTCCAACAATTGATTTGCAAGGAACTTAAAGATACAAAATGAAGTTGACAAAAAACGCATCATATTGTTAGAGGTAGTAGTTTATTGTTAGAGGGCAGGAACAATGAAGCCACACCACGTTTTCTGACAAGCTAAGGTGGATAGTTTTTTTTATTCTCTTTGATGATACACGTAGGAATTATTGTTAATAATCACGGATAATTATTGTTACTTTAAGATGTTTACATTTTGCAAACTTAGACAAATTTTACGTAGATCAATTTTTCTAGCGTTAAAACAAGCAGTACATTAATTCATGAAGCCAAAGCTTTGATCTACGTCTAGTGTAGATGTAATAATAATCAAATGTAAGCATAAGCGTTTATTTGTACTATATATTGAGTTTTTTACACTCTTACAACTACCTTCAGCAACAAGAAACTTACTTTAATACGAATTAGTTACTAGATCGCACTTCGCCAATTTACTACAGAAAGTTTTCTTTTTAGTTTTTTGTGTAACTTAGTAGGTTATGGAATATTTTAGCTTATCGCTACAATTTTATTTTCACATGCATAATTTTCATATTTCAATGTCAAAGTATATAGATTATTTATTTGTCGAGAAAAGAGGAGTTACTTGTCTGATAATTCCATTGGGAGAGAAGCGAATGCCTAATCAATAACTATTGTATTGATTTTTCCTTGTATTCGCTCTTGTCTTGATTATATCACGCCTTCTAGAGGAGGAGATGTATAAAATACCTAAAGTTTGTCCTTAAAAAGTTATGAAATCTGTAGTCAAATTTGTTATACTATATACTTCTATTGATTGTCTTAAGATTTTCATCTACTGTTTGTCCATTTAGATTTTTATAATTGCATAAATACATACAACATTGCACATGACTCCTTTCATGATGTGCATTCTGTGAAGCAAATGAAATATAATAGTCGTTCCTTTTTAGAGAATACAGACTTGATCATTCTAGAGAGCATTAGTTTCGACACACTTTATATATTATTGTTAAAGGAAAAACTTAATTTAAATTATATAATTATTATAGTATTTATTGTTGTCTCTAATGGTTAGAAATTCAAAGAAAAATGCATAATAATGATATTGATATTTACGTATGTTTAGAAACAGAAATACTTTGTCTCAAACAGACAAAAAGTCAATTGTTAAGGACTTAATAAATACAAAAATTCGTTAATTTTGTAATGGGGAAGAATCAAATACGGTATTGGTGAGCTGATTTCATTTCGCTTATATTCAGTATTTATTATTATTATTATTATTATGCTACGACAAGCCAATTAAATGAATCTATTCCTGGTGTTTCATGTTACCCCATCATCATATTATGGAGTAATGTGCATATGTACATCCATTGCAATTGCAAAGCCTTATCCAATTCCTGGCATGTACTTTGAAACCTCATCTTTGTTCTTCACGTGAATCGTTACATAAAAGTTTGTAATTCATGATTATGTCTATTTCAGTGAAATAAGGAAAGTCACAGGAAATTATTATAATCTTTTCAGCAATTTTCCTCTGAAAGCTGGAGCTACCACGTACTTATCCCATTTTAATTCCCTTTTTCAATCTCTCGTGTGGAAGCATCTGTAATTCACTTGAAAATAAATTACATTGTAAATGACTTCAAAGGAGATAGCATCAAATCAGCAACAATCCGATGATGAATCAGGAAAAGAGGTTGATGTTGACAACAATTCCTTGTAGATTCCTTCGTTTTCTCGTCTTCTCTTGAAACTTCGAACTTTTTAATGCTTGGTTTACGCACTCGAATAAATTCTGGAGTAATGATAATAATGATGATTTATCCATTATGCTCAATTTTTATCCGACAGCTTTCATTTTTTATGATTGTAATAAGTATTAAAATGGATTCCTTCTTTCGGGGCCGTTCAAGTATCATGTCACGCTAAGGTCACCCTTTTTGAGACCTTCCTCCCACCTTGCCGCGCTTTTTGTCGTTTATCAAAATGG
>JAHZNI010002197.1:0-11336 GCA_027744415.1 Seira ritae | reverse complement strand
ATAAATAGAGAGTTCAAAGGCAGTATCCACAATATTGAATCACAGACGAACGGGTCCATATGAATATAATATGTAGTCTGGTAGAAGAATTCAACCAAAGTAGGGCCAGCCCCATCCATAATATCCACCCCAGTAGGGGTAGTATCCACCCCATCCCCAACCTGACATAAAATATAATTTGTGGATCAAAAAATAAAAGGTTACTAAATTATATATTTTTGACAATTTTATTTCCATGGATTACCGTAACCAAATGGACCAATGAAAGAACTCGCCGTCTTCAGATCTCCACTAGCAGCTCCTCCGGCCTTCTTGTAAGGTGGGACTTCTGCACTCATCGCCATAGCTACAAGAGCCAGAATGCTGATCCAAGCCTGGTAAAAATTTAATTCACACAATATTTTATTTTGGAATTTACTTTAACCGAAATTTTTGTGATTTTATATAATGCTGGCTTACCAAAATGTGCTTCATATTTTTGGAAATTAAAATTAAAGAAAGACCCGAAGGGAGGAAAAATAAGAAGAGAACTACTCCCGCAGGAAACAAACTCTTTTTTTGAGCAACTCACTTGACCCAATGGGAAAGGTTAATTGACTGGCTTGGAAACGAAAACTTGCGCATTTTTATATGCTCGAATTTACTACTGAGCTTATGCCTTTTTTCAAATGCTTCAATCATTTTGACATCTATTCTATCTCTGTTTCATGTAACTCATCTCATGAAGATAATCACTCAAGGTTTCTCCAACCGTAACCGTTTTTGTGCGTGAGAGTTAATAAGATTATTCTTGTTTTAAATGATTAAGATCGTCTGAAAACGTCTCGAATAATCTTTTGTTTGCTTCACAAACAATATTAGTATTTCCTTCAAATTGAATTTCATTCATTCCAAGATCACCAGCAGTGACCAACAAAAAACTGTGTGTAGCAGTTGCCAAGAAAACTTGATGATGAAATTATCTTAACCATCTTATCTATGAAAATGTATGAAATTGAATCATATGGATTGTATTGAATTTCATTCATTCCAAGATCACCAGCAGTGACCAACAAAAAACTGTGTGTAGCAGTTAATATTTTTTAATTAATTTGCCAAGAAAACTTGATGATGAAATTATCTTAACCATCTTATCTTTGAAAATGTATGAAATTGAATCATATGGATTGCTTCATTCCTTCAAAATAGAGTTTGCTTAAATGATTGTTTGGACTGACGGTTACAGCCTCCAATCTGGATTCTTCTTTCCTGAGCCATTTCCGGCCAGAAACGTGTGTTCATTGTGTTGTATTGTAGGTATGTATCATCTTCAAAAAAAGGAACTTGCCATTTTTTGCAAAATATGGCAATGTCAGTGACAGTAAAAAATTTGCATGGTTTGTTTAGCTTAAGATCAATATAATTGTCTTAATGAAAACTAATTTTTGCCAAAATACAATTTTACAAAGTTGTTGTGCGTGTACCCGTGTACCTTCATCAATCGTTTTTTCAAGATGCAATCCAAGCCATAGTTTTCGATTGTTTGCCAAAAACTATTCAATTTTACTCATTTTAAGCCAACATAATTTATTTTCTGCGCTTAAAAACTGTATTTTCCAAAATTAAGCTATGCATTCTGTCGTAAAAAAAAAACCTGGCAACAGGATGAGAGATACCTATGTAGCTTAAATATGTACATACATACATGAAGCGAATGAAAAAATGTCAAGCCACCTTACATTAATTGAGAATGGGTGGGCGGGCGCGATCTTCTGTTCTTTGTTTTCGACCCGACGAAAGAAATCATACCTACTTTAAGGTGGTGCGGCGCATAATAATTTGCAGCCAAAGAAAGAGATTGCTATTTCTCTGACAGCGTAGCGTCATCGTCCTCTGGTCCTCGAGCCACATTCCCGCAGTCAAAAAAGGTAAATGCCAAAATGCATTATTTATTTGCATTTAATTTCGTATGCTCAACTGAACTTCGCAAAACAAAATTAATATGCGTATCCATTAAATTAAATCACAATGCAAGCACTGCTCAAGCAAGAGCTTTAATTCATAACAAACGAGCTTTTTGAAAGGAGGATGAAAATTGAATGTCAAGTGTTTGAAATTAGTGGAATTCATGTCATGTGTCACATACATACATCCACATTATCCAAAACAAAAACAGACGAGGGATAACAATAAAGCACACCATTTGGACTCAAGGTTTCTGCGATACAGTTTTTATTTGCAAGGCTCTTGAAATGAAGAGTTGAATAACACGTTATAAAGTTAAGTAATGCATATGTGCATAAATTCATCATGTACTGCTCTCTTACCCTAATCTTAGAAGATAATCAATCATTGACAAGTGACAAAATAGGTACTTAATATAATCAAATCATGAAGTTCATTATAAAATTGCAACATGTTTGTTGCAGTTTTGCAATAATAATATAATATATACCTGCTTTTTACCATGAAGTGCTCAAGCTTAATGAGCAGATGAAGTCGATGATAGAATCCGTGAGTGTCATAGGCAGAGACCTGTTTATATAACCGAACGGGCCGCAGGCTATGCCCATAGGCCTCAGAGCAATTATCCTCTTCCTTACCTCCTTCCTCGCGAATCTGGATAGCCAGTACCTCCTGAACTCAATAGCACTCTCGAAAACGCTACACGCAATGGGGACCATGAAAACGATGAGGGACATGCATAGCAGGAATACAGCAGGAAAGACGAAATATAACGGTGGAGGGATTTTCGAGTATGCTTTAATGGTGGCAAATCCACCAATAATGGATACTACCGAGATTCCAGACAAACCGTCAGGGATTACGAAGTAGGTGGCCTCGTTCGCTGGCCGAATGAAGACTTGAAACTCTCGGTATTCCTTGTAGGCAGCTTCCATCAGTCGAATAGCTAGTTTCTTGCCGAATGTCAGGGTTGTCAGGCTATTGGTAATGACTGTTAGTTTTTGAGAATTTGAATTTTTAGGCGTTCGGGGAATCTTTTCCAAGCTGTGAAGAATCACGAAGAAGATGCTCGCGGTGACGTCGTAGAAGGTCCAGGTAGAGTAGCAGCTCCATATGCCCCAATACACCGGACGGATCCCGTATTTGAGAATGTACCATTCTCGGGATTTGATGGGGACGTCGATGAAGATGTACGCGATGGGATCAACGTCCATGGTGAAGGGTAAGGAAACTCCACAGGAGGCAAGGCAAAGGAAGAATACAACCGCTACATTGGCTATGACGTCGCTGATTGTAAGGCCTTTCCAACGAGAGGCTTTCTTAAAGGTCACAGCTTTCTTTGACGGTTCTGGAGCAAATAAAGTTTTTTAGAAGATTAGAGAAAACATGGATTAATCTAAATAAGTAAGTTTTAAAAAGCAATTATACTTGTTTTTTTGTGGAACGCTTCTTCCCCAATGACATTCAAGCATAGCGCCCACTCCTTCCTCTTGAAAAAGTTGGCTAAACTTCCAAACGAAATGAACATATTCATTAGGCTGCCGAAGGCAAGGATTACGACTCCCGAGAAAGGGAATCGAGGATCTGCATATCTCTTCGTGGTCTGGCGATACATGATGAGGTAGCTGTAGGTGAATGTGGGGATTTGAACAAGTGTCAATAGCAAAAGTGGAATGCATTTTTTAATCGGGCGGTGAGATGCATGCTTAGCTTTGTGGTCCCAGTGGATAGGCTTATTTAGCCAGAACCTCTCCTGGATGGTGGAAACCTTTCCAAAGATCTTCCAAGCTGTTTTAGAAATTAACTCGAGTGTTTCTATCGAAGGCATGTTGACTTTGAAGGTGGATGACTTAAAGAACTGACTGAATCTAAAATTTAGGTCGGGTCTCTACACTAACAATTGAAACAAGGACGGAAATTTTTTGTAATTTGTTGATTGCATTCCGAAAAAATAAAGTCATTTTCCTTTTTGAGCAAAATAAAATAAACTGAGGTACAAGTATCATTATGGCATTTTCCACGATGAATTGCATTTTTATCCGGGTATTATCGATGGAAAGTTTTCGAATATTAAGAGTACATCATCTCGAATGGGAAACCCGAAAAATAAAAAAGGATGTTTTAAATTTTTCCGCAATCTAAGTAGATTTAGTATGTATTTAGTATGCAAATCTAAGCGTTACAAAGCGTTCAAAAATTATCTGTAATACAGCAATCGTAAAATTAGCTCATGTTATTTTATTATTTTTCATGTCAAAAATTATTTAATTTTTTCAGATAGGTCAAGTAGCCCATAATGTATTAGAATAATAATATAAAGTTTATAAAGTAGCATATGATAGAAAATTACAAAATTATTTTACGTAAGGCTAAAAAAGGTTTTATATTAACAAAAGAGACGATCAACATTGTTTTGATTGGGATGTGGTGAAATTAATCGCAACATTGCGCAAACAATATATGTACGTAATCACCTCTGAAAATTAAAAAAAATTAGAAGTTATCAGATTACTACCTTCAAATTCAATTTAGATAACACACCTATTTTGGCTGGCCAATCCTTATCTTCTTTTCCACAAACAAAAACAGCTTTAAGCTTGTCCAAAAAAATTAAATACTGATTACCGCAGTAGCAATATAATTTAGAATCTCCCTAGTCATTCCCATTATAATGGACCTCTTCCAAAATCCGAACATGCCTATAGGCAACCTCAGACTCCGACATGACTTTAATTGCATCCTCTTCATACGATCAGTCTTAACCCGCCTCAACCAGTAATTTCTAAATCGCTGGAAATCATCATGAACATAACAAGCCAGAGGAAATACAACATGCAGCGTTAAGATAACGTTGACCATGCTTGAGGGAAACACGACGTATATGTTCCACCTCAGAAATTGCAACCCTTTAACGGTCAGATAGCCGCACTCGATGCCGTATATAAGCATTAAGCAATCTACCACAGGTCCAAGGTAATATGTCAGTGGATAGCATCTCTGGATGAATAGATGCAGCTCCTGAATTCTTCTGTGGGCTTCATGAAATTTTACTTTTGGATTTTGATGGACTTCAAGAAATTTTCGGCAGATGTGGGTAACACAAATACATCCGTAGCAAGATGATAGGAATATTGTGAACCCGCAAAAATATGCCCAGGTTCCAAAATAGATGGAGCGGATAATGGGGTAATTGAGGGAGGTGTTCCGGAAGAAATAATGGATTGGGTCGATGCCCTCAAACATGGGAGTCAAGAACCCCGCCAATGGAACGGAAAATGATATGATGGTAAATGTGTGAAGTAAAAGATCGTAGAAAGACAGGTTTCGACTCATGTGATGTCTTGTCCATCCTCGAGTCCGGAAATCTAAATTGAATAAACAAAGAAAAATCAAGACAAATAAGTCTATAGATAAAATTATGTATTTATGTAGAAATAAATAAACTATATCAACTCAAATATTTTTATAATTTCCAACCTTTCATTCCATTACACTCGCCCCAAAAGCTTTGACTGGCGTGATTTAACCAGCAGCAAAATTTATTTCGGTAAATTGTCAAAACTAAAGCCATGCCAAAAACAAAAATGTCCAACGTCACCCCGAATGTAAAGACTACCCGTATTAAAAATGTGAATCTAGGATCCCGTTCCTCAACAGGAAGGAAGATAAGCTCTTGTAAGAGAACTGAAGCCACGTAGCTAATCATAGGAACTTGGAGAGATAGAAGGAGACACCAAAACCAAATTTTTGTCGGTGTATTCGCCTGAAAACGTTTCAGTTTGGAATCATATGAAATGGGCATTTCCCAAGCAAAATGTTGGAAATTGGAACTGAGTTCCAAGAAACGCCATGCAGTCACCGATAAAAGACAAACTCTATAGTGCATATTTCCAACTTCGTTTGTCGTTTTTGGAATGAGTAACATTTGAGATAAATGTTTAAATGAGATTATCAGTCTTTTCATTTCTATGGCAAATGCTTTTGCACCATGAAAACTATGAGCTACCACCTATATATACCGAAATACATTTTTTGCTTTGAAAGATTTCCAAAATGTTTTTACCCTGCTTACATGATAGTATAATTTGAGTGAAAAGGAGAGAGAAACCTAACAAATTTTGCAATGAATAAATTTGCAGTTACATGTTTCAAATCAAATTTAATAATTTTATGTAACGCCAGCCCATTTTATGATGGAAGATATGCATTAGCTGGAGACAGCGAGATCCTTAAATGCACATTAAACTATTTTGTAAAGTAGGCATTTAAACATTTCCATCAAAAGACTTTAACTATAATTGGAATGAATTTGACAAATTGATCAGACGTTTCACTTAACGCTTTCATAACTTTGAAAACCAATCATTCTGACAAACCTTAGCCACCATATTACGTTATCCGTAGTCTGTAAGCGCTCTGTTTACAAAAGAATGCCTTGAATATGCATAGGAAAGCTTAATCAATTTAGTAATAGGTACAGAATACCTACGTAACTTCACATTTCCTGAATTAGTCATGAAAATGATTTAATTGAATATCCTGTACATATGAATTGCTCCAGGTGGCGAATAGGTTTGAAAAGTTTTGGATTTTCAAAAATATGTAAGATTATTTTTGTAAGGATCAAAAGATTTTTTAAAAAATTTACCCCCCCTGCTTTATTCTCTTGAACAAGCCTTAGTAGAAAAATCTTTCACGCAGAATAATATTTAAATCGTTACAAGTACATAATAATAATATTGTTGAAGTACTGAATATTGAAATAATCTAACGAATATTGTAAGAATACTGTTTTTTGTAATTTCAAAATATTTTGTTCGTCAGAAACTTTTTGCGTCTAAGCCAAAACATCCTGTCCCATCGTCATCTTTTCACTTCCGTGCAGGTCCGGTATTTTGATGTCGAAAACGGAAGCCCGGGGCGATTTGATACTGAAGGTGTCGAATGAGTCAGTGCTGGAAGTGGAAGTGGTGCTGTCAGTGGATAATTTCTTTCTGTTCGATTTAGTCTTTCTCAGTCCGGAGAAGTCAGGAAACAACTATTTGGTTCGCCTAATGGGACTCCAATCAATCCGACATTATCATACAATGTTCGTCAACTGCATTTTTACACCGCGCTTATCTTGCTTGCATAGGCAAAACGATTTTCATGAGCTGAATTAATTATGTGGTGCTGTCAGTGGATAATTTCTTTCTGTTCGATTTAGTCTTTCTCAGTCCGGAGAAGTCAGGAAACAACTATTTGGAAATAATGCATATTTTAAGTGAAAGTTTTTTAAGTCAGGGGTCGACTTGTAAAAAATTTAACGAGTACTTACGCTTTTGCTGAGTGTTTGCGCGAAAGCGTCTGTAACTTCGAAGTCGATGTTGTCCATTTTGTGTTATTTCTGGCTGCTGCTTTGCAAAGATGATTTACTTTCCACTTTCACTGTTCGAAATTAGACTGATTATAGGTAACTCTGTCTCTGTAATTGTTTTGGTATTGATGTGATCGATTGAATTGTTATTTGGCAACTGATGGCAAGTCTAGGAATTATCCTTCCTTTTATTTGCCGGTCCGAACTTCCAAAAATAACATCAAAGCAAAATATTATCGTGTATACCTGAGTCTTTCTGCGCCAAAGTTTGTGATCGGAGATTATGACTAACACCCTCTCACATTTTTAAGCCACTTAATCATTAACTGATTTTCAAACGACGCATATTATTACTCAGTTCAGTTCTATTCTAGTACCACAGGAAACACGAGGAAATTAAAACGTGCGTTACGAAACGTCGTTATCCAATCAATTAAACACTTTGTCACATCCATTCATTTAATGCTCGGCTTGATTTGGATAGATTGATTCTGGCTTAATTCGCCTAATGGGACTCCAATCAATCCGACATTATCATACAATGTTCGTCAACTGCATTTTTACACCGCGCTTATCTTGCTTGCATAGGCAAAACGATTTTCATGAGCTGAATTAATTATGCCGATCAAATAGGAAACGTGGACACTACCATGCATACCACTTTGCATCAATAATAATGTAGCATTTCTCTTGTGTTTATTTGAGCAGCGATAGACGGACCACAACTAAAACTGCGTCGCCCCTTCATCCGTCCAGAATATGCATGATAACTCTTTGTTTGCATTAAAATTGAAAAAATAATCCGTTTTAATATTGATTTATCCGCAAATTATCAAGGATTTACATCCTGACAGACAATTGACGATAAAAGTTCATAAAAAATGCGAGAGGAAACTAGATTTTTTTTCTTCCATATTTGATGGGAAAAGACTTGCTTACGCAAATGAAAAGTAGCTTATTATTACGCTCGAGGAATTATTTCTTCATTTTATGCTTACGTCCAGACTAGACCACTGACCATGGATTATCTTGCCTTTTTTCCTAATTTGACTTGCCATGAGCTTGTGTTTTAGTTATTAAAATTTCCCTACATTAATTTCTTATTATTTATGCATCGACTGAATACTTAATATGTACATACAACACGATCAAGCTATGACATGTGACTTAGGTTATTTGAAAGAGTTAAATGAACAAATAATCTCTTCCAACATTAAATATTATGTGAGTGTGACCTTTCTGTTGACAAGTTGAGAAGGTTATGATAGATTACTGTTTCCTAATTCCGCAATTTACCTGTCATAAGTATAGCTAATACGAACGAAGATTTTGACACGACAGACTTATCTATTTTGATTTTCAAATATTCAGTTCCAATTTTTGACAGCATTTGAGGCTAAAGCAAGTAAAAATGTGTACTTTCAAATGGTTCTTGATTCGAAAATGGTTCAACGCGCGTATCTACAAATTGTATATATTATTATGATTGTTTGGCTTGACAAGCTATACAAATCAAGGTAAAAGTATGTTTTAATGAACACAAAAATAAAGTCCATGGACATCCAAAAATCATTACCAAGAGCTTCCGCGAATTACATTTTGTTTATATTTATGACTGACAATCTGGCAGCGCTGATAATATGTAACTTATAAAGGCATCGCAATTTACTCACCATTTTTTAGTGCGTTGCTTGTTCTTTTTTATCGAGGGCATATACTGGGAAAAGAGTATTGCTTCATTTCATTTCTCTCACCGGCATTATTAATGTGTTGCACTTCCCTGGTTCTCACGGTTTGGCCAAGAAGTTGTTCTCCTTCTGAATTACCTCAAATATCATTCATTACGTATCTATCTGATGTCTGATGCAACATGTAGATTGCGCTGTAGGGGTTCTGGGTTTTGACATCACTTTCCTGGACGAATAATGACAAGAAGGAACGTTTGCTACTCACCTACTCACGTTGCGTACAAGCCGGTTTCGCCAAATCTTTTTAAAAATGCCACAGCCTAAGATTAAGCAGTATGCTATGTATTGCTTACAAAAACCTGATTTGACCTTCTTCTCAATATCAATGCTCAACGCACCTACCTACACATGTATCCAGTAAAAAAACTCTTAGTCAGTCAGAACGCTTATGGGCTTCTTGCGATTTTCCAGAAAATAATCGTAAGCCACGCCACATCACGTTCAGTTTTCCTCCTGTCACGTTGAGTGGTTCGAGGTAGCAACAATATTTACAATGGGGCTCCTAACAAGACTGATAATTCTCGGCTTAACTGTCGGTTCTGCCGTTATATTTTACAAATTACTAATTGAACCTCATCCAAAACCTCTGGTGGAGGATGAATACTGGGGTCCTCAAGTAGAAAAGGGGAAGAAGGAGGATCCGTCCATTCGTCCTTTTAAAATCAACGTCTCCGCTGCAGTCATTGAGGATCTTAAGGCAAGACTGAAAAGGGAACTGGATTCGAATAGACTGCTTCCTCCATTGGAAGATGTTGGGTCTGAGTATGGATTTAACTCGAAGTATTTAAAAACTGTTGGAAACTACTGGCTCAACAAGTATGACTGGAGAGCTCGTGAAAAGCTCCTCAATCAGTATCCTCAATTCATGACGAAAATTGGGGGATTGGACATCCATTTCCAGCATATAAAACCAAAGGCAAAGAACGGTGTTGCTCCGAGACCTATACTGCTCTTGCATGGATGGCCGGGGACAATTGTTGAGTTTCAGAAGATAATTCCTTTGATGAGTGAACCTAAAAACTCCAAATATAACTATGAGGTGAGACAATGTAAAACTCAAAAACTTTATGAATTCGTACGTTGTGCAGATTTCATGAATTTAGAATATGATTAGTCGTAATCATGCTCTAATAATTTCATTTTATAGTTGGTCATCCCTTCACTGCCAGGCTATGGTTGGTCTCAAGCTGCCTCCAGACGAGGAATGAGTCCAACGGAAATGGCAAATATTTTTAAAAGGCTCATGAAACGGCTGGGTCACGACCGATTTTTTATTATGGGAGGAGATTGGGGTAATCTTTTAAATAATATAATGTAGCAAAACTTTTAGTTATTTATCCATAATTCATGCAATTTATTTTACAGGTGGCATTATAACATCCGATATGGCGACTGTGTATCCTGAAAGGTGAATAAATATAGAATATTTTTTAAAAATCTATCTATATTATCTAATAAACGGAAATGGCACTTTCTAAAATTTAGTGTGATCGCTGCCCAGTCAAACTTATGCGTAAGTGCAACTGTCATCGCTCAAATTCGTAACACCATTGCAACATTATTGCCGGACGTTTTCATGCCTGGTGATGCTGGACGGAACGTTAAACAAATTAAAGATCTAGTCCTTACCCTTCTACGGGAGACAGGATACTTTCACATTCAGGCCACTAGACCTGATACTGTTGGTAAGTATGCTTGTCGCTTCCGTTATGTTATAATATAATGAAACGAATAAAATATATATTTATATTGAGTTTTTTAAAAATTTCTCAGGCACTGGACTAACGCACTCACCCTTGGGCCTAGCTGCCTACATTCTTGAAAAGTTTCAAGTGTGGACAAATAGCGCTTGGCTAAATCGTGAGTCATCAATCACTTCCTCACAAAGACTGTACAAGGAAATGTTTGGAAATCCAAACAAGAAACATCAACTGGATAGGTTTGTGCTGCTTGGAAACATAGAAAATCATGAAAAGATTCTGTGCAAATTTGTATTTAGGAGAATCCGAAAACACATTTAATGTTACTTAAAATACAGGGTTCCTACCAATGTGCCCTTCTCATGTCAATTCCTCCATGAAGAAATAGTGATTCTGCCAGAGTTTGCCCTGAGGGATAAATTTACCAACATCACAAAGTTTTCGATAACTGAACACGGAGGTCACTTTGGGTAAGTTATGACTATATTCCCGTACATACGCTATCATGAGAAACAAGTTAAGTTCATAAAATTTACAAAGACTTTTTAATTTATACAGGGCATTTGAAGTACCACAGATTGTGGCAGA
>JAHZNI010002196.1:0-12513 GCA_027744415.1 Seira ritae | reverse complement strand
TGAAGCGCAGATTTATTTCAAGAAATACGTAAAAGTGCATGCTTTGCATGGTCTACACTGAATTTCTCTTTTCTTTCTGCATCATCCAAAAATTAGATAACTTTTGTAAAACTATTCATTATTCATGGGATTTACTTTTTCTTGAATTTTTGTAATATGCATAACATTATATTATTATGTCAAGTAAAAGTTTTTTTTTAACATTTTACCAAATTAATGATTGCAACGACCACTGCACTCGTTAGATACGCCATTAGACACGGACAGAAAATTATTCCTGAAGGAGGATTTCACAATCCTCCATCCACAAAGGAAAGTTTCACTTGTGTACCTCAATAAATCTTTTCTTTTACGTAAAAGCGAAGATAATAGCATTAAAATAAGTATATATTATAAGCTTTTCATAATTCATAATGAGTACATATTACGTACGTATTATTATGCTCATAAAATCCAGCAGATCTCTAGAATCGAAAAAATTCGCACGTGCTAGGATGAGAAAATTCCATGAATTACTCAGCGCACTCAATATCCCAAAGAATATGGGTATATCTAGAATATAATACATTCCACTTATTTTGGCAAAGTGGTATAAAATGCCTATTTTGGTTAGAGGTGACATTTATGAAGAAAGCGAATGGTCTTTTGATGCTTAGCATTAATTTGATCAGTGTGTCATATCATAAACATTCGTAACTCACCCTATGGATGATGTGTAATTAATGTCGTAGTAAATCCGATGCCAGAATAATATTTAGAGCAAAAACAAAACGATGAAATCATCAGAACAGAGCAATTTTGTTTACAAGGGTAAAGTTGACCAAAACAGAGATTCTCTCCAAAAATTCTCACGATGCCCACAAGCAATCTAGCATTATTTGAATTTAAACCCAATTGATGAACTGACGTGGCTTTTATGGCATGGCAGTCTAAATGTGATTTCATCATCACGCCTACTTTACCAGTTTTCATAGGGTCATTGGCAGTGATCCAGGCAGGGTCATTTCATTTCGCCACATCTCTCGGAAGTAAGTATGCTCCTCATGGAAGAGCTAGACAAGTAAACTTGCTCCTGTTATTATTAACTTATTAACTACAGCATAACACTCAGCAAAAATGACAAAAGCTTTGTTGGAAGTAAGTATGCTCCTCATGGAAGAGCTAGACAAGTAAACTTGCTCCTGTTATTATTAACTTATTAACTACAGCATAACACTCAGCAAAAATGACAAAAACTTTTTCATCAAGAGTGACACTTTCTTAATTTCATCATCATCCCCAATCGCCATCGTCCCCATATCATCACCTAGCTACTTACATTTAGTTACCAATATTAGGCTATTAGACCCAACAGTGTGGACACATCCAAAGGGACATATCAAATGATATTGAATATATTGAATTTTTTTTCGGAAAAAATCTAATGTATTCATAGCGTCTGACAAGTCTTAAGATTGTGTGGTCATTATCCCGAAGAGTCTCAAGGAAGATACAACGTTATTCTTGTTACGCCATCCATACCAATAGCTTCAACGCATTCTTATTCTTCACAACAACATAGTCTATAGAATGTGAAATTTATGGGGAAAAGGGAATTTTTGCAGAGCATGGAGCAACGGCTACTATATTAGATGACATTATACGATATGTTATTGATATTACCTAGATCAGACTAAAGTACACACGACGACATTTTCCAAAATGGCTTGACTTGATCTGATTATTTTTATCGGATTAAGTAGGTTCGTTCAAGTTTACGAAAGGATTTCCGAAATTCCTGCTTGACTTACTTAATACCCCAAATAAATATTGAGAAATAATGGTTAAATCAAGCGAAGAAAATAATCACACCTCTTTGGGCAACCATAAGCAGTAAGTCAAGCCTGTGAAAACATTCTAGAAAAACGTGGCTTTCGAGAAGAAAGCTTGTTTCTTGAAGTATTTTGGAACTTCGGGATCTTGCATCACGAGGACTGTGGGTCGTCAGTCGTCAGAGAGCTAAGAGAATTTTTCTCGATTGTATTGTTTTGATGCTGAAACTACTACTGTACCACATACATATTTCAAAAAATCCCTTTGGAAATCGCAAAATCGACACAAAGTACCGCTTTTATTATGCAACGAAACATTACAAACAAAAATTTTTGCAAGCTTTCTGAATTCCTGAAATGCTCACTTTTGCTGGGAAAAATGGTTTCTTTTCCTTTCTTCTTTGATTTCATTTCATCCAAATGTTTTCTCTTTGCTAGTATGTATGTAAGTGATGTGATGTGTGATGGGTGGTTGACCCAAATACAGTGTTTCAAGCTGTGAACTGATCTTTGCCATACTTCACTTTCATGGGAGAAATCTAGAAAAGAATATTTTATATTCAGGAAAAAATCTCAACTTTAAAGAAATTATTATGCTACATATTCATGTTGCTCCGCTGCTGTAGTAGTTTTTGCTTTTGTTTCATTTTTTCTTTTTGTTCAGCAAAGTAATCTGGGAAGAAAAAGCTTGTGGAATTAATTTAGTGTAGTAGCATGAATGACCAACTTCCGCGTACGATAAAATCCCAACGGCTCGTCTCATCATCAACATCATCTTCACATCGCATCAGCAGCATCACCCACTTATGAATAATTTGGGTAAACAAAGTGCACGAAAGAAAAACCCTCTGTCTTTTAGCTCAATTTCGAAATGAAGTTGTGTTTTTTCGAGGCGGACGGTTTTCGTTTGTCTGGTTTTAGTTTGGCTTCGCATCTTCTAAAGCTGGGAAAAGTTAGTACGAATTTAGTCGCAATATTTCTTCTGTAAAAATTACAAGCCTTTTATTTTGCGCTATTCCTCTGCAGACGGAGGAACATGTGTTTTTCGAGTTTGTTTGCATACAAAAAGGAAAGATGGTAAAGATGAATCATGCAGAAGAGGAAAACGTCAAGAAAACGCACAAACTTTTCAGGGAAAACAAATGAGAAGTAATTCTTCTTCTCCCATTTACTCAAATCGAATACGTTTCCGGTAGAATGAATCCTTTCGGAGAAGATTAGATCTTCATTTCTGAGAAATTTTAAGGGTGCCATAAGTCAAAAGTCGCGTTATGATTTTGATTAGATATGAAATGAATCTGCGCTTTGGAAAGAAATATGCAAGGCGGTATGCATCTCTGGATCAAAGAAGAAGGGGGTAACATGACATGACATACCTCACATTCAAATACCCGTAGTATTGACCGATAAAGCCTCGCCATTTATCAAGATTTTCATGGGTTTTTATCGTCTGTATTGGTGGTTACTGGTCTAGTATAAACTTTATTTCATCGTTTCAGGATTATCCTCTGACTTGAGAGACGAAATCACGAACGGGTGTTCTGTTCAAGGCGAGAAGGAGGGGAAGAAGAATAAGTCCGTTAAATTCAAAACTTACCGAGGCATGGAACTAGGTCGGTGGTTTCATTTTGTTTGGCTAGTTCTACCAATCATGCCAATTTTGCGACAGAGATGGTAGTCCAACTAACTTGCGTAAAGCAATAAATGAGTGTCGTCGTGTGTTTGTCAGCACCGCTCAAATAAATTACCTCACTGCAACGTTAACGGGGTTGAGAACCTCGAATATGGGCTGAGCGAATCCTTCATACTTTTATGCTCACGCACTTTCATTAACACGAATGAGTTATGCAAGCCATTAATAAAAACGCAGAACAGATTTTTCAAAATTTGCATTTTATGTATTCCTAAAGCCATTAAGAAGAGAGTGTAATGGTTACACATATTTTGGACCTGGTATTGGTATTCATTCCCTGCTAAATCATTTCAAGACTGCGGGAGTAAGTGGAGCACAGCTGAGGAGTTTATTGCCGGGGTTTAATTGTAATAGCTTTTAATAGTGAATCTGTTTGATGAGTGGAGGCCATTACTCAAGTATGTAATGTAAATGCATGCGTAATGGCGATTTCAAAAGATAACAGACGCAAAATTTGGGTTAGGGAGCTTCCATTTTCCGTAATAAAATTTTTTCATGGCAGGAAGGAAGGAAATATTTGGAGCAGGAAAAAACGGAGAGTGAAATCTTTTTCAGTAAAATTGGAACTGAAATTCGATATTTTATCTTACTAATCTCATATCCTAAGTTTACGTTTTGTTGTGATTGCTTCTGCCAGGTCAAAGTCAGAGTGTTCCTTGGCTTACGTAAAATGAAAGTGAAATGTAACAGTTTTAGTCCTCAAAGTTTTCATGAATGACACACACGAAAGACAAGCCAAGCTAAACTAGTCGAAATCAATAAAAAGAAACTAGGCAGATGGATGAATGAGGAAAGGGTCCATAGAGGAAAGATTTGATTTCCCTTATTAAAATATTTACATTAAGCTAACCTTATGTCTTAACTTCTATATAGACATTGGTTCTGTTCTCGCTGAGCTCATTTCGCAAGCTAGCTCACCTCATCTTCCGCGAAAAGACGTGTTGCACATGTACATTATGATTTATGAAGTCGTACAAGATTTCATATCGGAATAATATGCCTACATCGTGTGACGTGTGTAAGTCAGGTAGAAGGAGAGGAGGATGAAAATTATTACTAGCGGTTTGCTTTCGGTTTATGTATCATTAACATTGTCACACGTGGACTGGATGTTCTGATATGATATGGAAGACGTAATCTTATCTTTAAGACGTATTAAACCAATCTCGAGAATTTTAATAAGCTGTCAAGATACACCGGATACGGTACATCTGCAAAACACCATCACCATCGCTTATTCTACGAAAGAAAAAAATATGAAGCAGTTTTTCCTCGAATCAAGATGCATATTATACTTAATACGTTATGGTAAAGAATCGCGTAAGATCAGTGAACAGTGAATATATTTATCGATCCTTTGCCTTTGGATTGGATGGTTTGATTATAATAAAAATTTCATAATCTACGTGTCAAATGAAAAATCACTTGTGCTGCTGCTCTCGCTGTCTGAGAAAAGCGGATCGGAATGAGTTGCCAATTTCCAACTACTGAAACCTAGTCGATCTACTTTCTCCTCATTTGGGGAAGGAATATAATAGGAATGGAAGCATAATATATTTTACTTAAATGTTTGCGTCATAGAATGTGGATGTGGATCTGGATGCTAGTGCTACTCTAGTACACTTTGACATGACACAATTGAAGCGGTTTCAAACGATGCAGCGGATCTTTTTCCCACTTGCAGGGTCGAGTTTAATAGAAATTCTTTAAAATTCAATCGTCTGGGGATTCCAAATGGCTATTTTGTAAAGAGGTTGTGCAAGGTATGTATGTGAGATAAATGAGGTTTGGTACAATTTTAGAATTTAAAAATTTCAGATCCGGGAAAGTAAAACGACTAGACGGACGGGTCGGGTCCAAATTAGCCTAGGACCAATCATTAAATTATTAGACCCGAGTAGGTACGTACAAGTTCAATCCGTTTTAAATAGGTGAAATTTAAAATTCTGCTTCGACTGATGATAACGCTGAATTAGCAAGATATGATGGTGCCAGTAATTAATATTAAAAATCCATAATATGAGGATATTTTGGGACAACCCTTGTGCAGTACTCAATCTAGTAATTTTAACATGGCCAGCAAAGCCTTGCTTTTATCAATGCTAATTTAGGAAAAATAAACACTCGTTTCTTCAAATGCACATAAAAAGTACTTTTTTCTACGCACATTCTTTATTTATTCTAAAATGTCCACAGAACAATTTTTTTATATAATTTACCTCGCGCGTACAACCAACGACATAATTAGCAGTACGCAAGGGCCTTTCATATCATTTTAAGTAAGTATATATATAATATGTAGCTGACAATAAATCAATATCAAATATCAACTCTATGTATCTGTATCATCATTTTATCATACCATCTTGGTTAGTCGTAAAAGTAAAGGTAAAAGTAGGGGATTTTGTATAATGAGGTATAACTCTAATAAGGATATTCTCATCTTGTGTTACGTTACATTACCTACATAATAATAAGTACATTATTATATAAATGGTCACAAAGTGCAAGTACTCCTACCACTTACTCCACCAATGATAAATATTCTTTCAAATGAAGAAGTGAGTTACTTTCGCTATTTTTTTAAAAAGAGGAACAAGGGAAGCACACGAAGTGAAAGTGGGTTTTTTTGAGACGCAGGTTTAGAATGTCCACTTTCACTGCCGTTTTCTTACCGTTGTCATTGTCATGTTAAGTAGGTATGTGAAGAAGTACATACATTAGTTATTTTTTGTGAACGTAATGTAACTCACTGTTTTGTTTTCAAGTTTGAAACCCTTGACATATGAAATAAGTATTAGAACCTTCTAATATATTTTTTTCCATTTCATTGTCATTGGCAAAATATTCTCTGTTTTCTTAGGACATTACGCTAACATGAACGATCATCTCATGCGACAAAAAAATTAACTCGAGTCGAATGCTTCGGAATACAATATTTTATTTTTTTGGTATACTTCGCTTACCTTAATATTCAAGTATGCATTTTAAAATATGAAGTACATACATACATACTAAGCGCTTATCAAAGTTTTATATAGCTCAGTTTTTAAAAGTTGCTTAATTACCTTATGCAAAAAATCTTTGTCTGAAATACTATAATTATATTCCTTCTCACATCATAAGTAGATCCATTCATGAATATGTAGTTTACAAACAATGTTTTGCAGCACTCTTTCGTTTCCTATAGAAGTATGATTCAGTTGTAGTAAAATAACGGAGGAGATTAAAATGCTTAGAAGATACTGTAGAATTAACCGATGCACTATTTTCTTTTGATCCGGGTGCACATTACACGCATCGCATTGACGAGAAGTACAAATGAATTCTGAAGTCATATAAATTTTTTTCTGGGGAACATTGCTCCCAGCAGCGATTTAGTTCTTCTCCTGCAAACCAACTTCGGGTCTACCTAATATTTTGTAGACTTTCGTACTTTATTAAGAACTATTCTCTAAATCACTACTGCATTGTTACACATGTAAATTTACAATTTATCGAACTGGTTTCAATCTGCAACTACCTACCTAATTCAGTTAAAGTTGAAGATTGTATATAACAACTTGAGTAAAAATGATCTTTATCTAACCGCGAATTAACACAAATGGAAAAGAAATGACATATCAGATCGGTAATTACCTAATCATCTACTGTTATCGATATTTTGGAGTATTTTTAATTGATGAAATAATATAAAAAAGAATTCTAATTCATGTCCCTGTTTTTTTTTTAAATTTTAAGATTGAACAGAAATGCACACCGACGAGGTGGGCAGTGTAATTAAGGTAACTTCATCATCGACGACGAGTCACTTTTGAGAAATCTTTCACTTTTATACTTTACCTTAGTTTAAGTATCATGCATGTAATTAGTTCTATATCTGTTGTAAAAATGACTTCGAATACTTATCAAGATAAAACGTTTCACACGTAGTGGTAAATATATATGTATGCAAAAAATAAAAATCGGCTCTTGTTTAAATTTAGATTTTGCAGTGCATGCATGGTTCCTGCTTTACGTGCCAGCTTGATTTTGACTTGGGGTTTTTTAATTACAAGAGACAAGATACACGTTTTACCGTACTTTTTAATATACATACAAAGTGACCAACCAGTTCGGCGTTATACAAGATGATAGATAGAAGAGTGAACAGTATTATCCTTGAGAAGTGTGTAAGGCGACGAATCATACTTATTCTGTAGTAAAAGTTTCCTTTAAAAAAGCTGAGGTACAATTTTTTTGTATCATTCCATCAAAATCAATTAAACGCATACATATTATTATGCATAAATTTTACAATATGATAATGGCGTGCGAAGCGTTTGCCTAGATCAAAGAACTTACTATAACTATATAACATACTTTGAAAAGTATCAAGTTGTACCCCTATTTGAATTTTATTTAAAATTGCGTGGTCTATCTTTAATTTATATTCACACCTATTATGCATTCTTTTCTAACTGGTAAATTTCATAATAATAAATATACTTTAATAAATATTTATGCAGGTAACTCAGATATATTTCGGATCTCAAGATGATGTATATGTATTCGGTTCACTAAGGTTAAGTCAACGAAGGTAACTAAAATCGATTTCAAAGGAGCCTCTAACAAAAAAACGCGTTCAGGTAAAAAGTATGAGTGATTTACATACCTAGTAAGTAAAGTAGTGAGGGTGAGTGAGTAAATGGCAAATAGCAGAGGAACTACTGAATGGGGTATCAAAAAATGAAGAAAGCAAATTTCAATAAATCAATCACGTAGATTTGGCATTTTTTTGAAAAAAGAAAAAATTAAACCAAGCGAAAGAATTGGATCTTTTGGGTTGTTGCTTGTAGTGTTCAATGACATTTTTATTTCTGGAGGAACAAAAATCATAATTTGCGATTGATTCGTGAAGATAGATGTCAGTATCACAGGTGTTGTCTGCTGACTAACATCATCCATTAGATAAATGTATTAGAATAACCCTATTTAAGTATCATAGTTATTTCACACACTTTCCTTTTGTCATTGTCGTGCACAAGAAATTATCTTAGCTGCTGCTGCCATATAAAAAATTTTGAAGTACGCTGTTGTACGCTGCTTTCTTTTTTTTTCTACGGAGCTGAAGCGATGGTTTTGGTATATTATATTCAGTTGTCGACGACGCAGTAATTATTCAAATCAAAAAATACTATTGTTTTTGAAATTATCAATTGTCCGTTTTTACAAGTAAAGTACTGTTGTTGAAGCTTGATGGTGATGAAGTGTTGATGATTGGTGGCGTGGCGAGAGGCGCAGGTATTGATTGATTTGGTAACTTTGAAGAAGGAAGAAGGGAGAAAGTAGGGTTTTTCATGTAAATTTTGATTACAACGGTTTCAAGGTCAGCTTTGCAATTTTTTTAATATTGGCATTTACATTGGTTTTTGGTTGTGTTTCTTCAGAAGAAAATTGATCTATCGATTCATTCAATTAAATTTTGCAGCAATGATTTCCTTTTGTTTCGCTCGTGAGAGATTTGATTTTCTTCTGAAATTCTCGAATGAAGTATTTAAAATGTAAGGAGCAGTCGAATTGTTTTCTCTTAAAAATATATCAGCTAGCTAAGATTACAGAAAGTGGCCGAATTTCATTTCTTCCCTAAGTAACTTCTCGCCGAAATAACTGGCAACGACTGGTGAGGCGAATTATCTTTGGCAGCTCTGCAATGACAAAAAAAAACGAGTAAAAAAGTTAGCGCACTTCCTAGTACAAAATCAGTTTAGAAGAAAGGAAAGTTGTTCATGAAAGGAGAGAAAAAAAAGACAAATGACATGCTTACGTGAACACGAACAATCAATTTCCATTTTGCCGGCGAATTAGTTACGCGACAAAGAAGAGAAAGGAAGGGAATAGGGAATTCATTAGCTTCATCAACTTTTTCCTTTATGTAATTTTGTTCTCTTACTTTCGATATGTGAATGCAGATCATTAACGATGACTTGAAGCTGAGCTACATTCATTTCCGTCAGCAACTGACGCGTCAACCTTCGCCGCTCCGGTTGTAATTGTACTCCGACTTTCTCCAATGAATTTCTTAACATTTCTGTGATCGGTGAAAGTCGCTGGTCTTTTTCCTGCAGAGAGAAACGAAAGTAAAAAATTGCAACAGTCGCTCACATACACGCTTCACTCATTCATTATCCAATTTAAAAAATCCTCACTACATTACAGACTACAATTCAATCGATTCTTTTTAAATATTCAAAATCCCACGAAGGACATGTCATGTCCACATTTTTATTTCTATTTCTACGTAAGGGAAAGTCGAGCAAGCAAGGGCGATGGCTAACTACAATAGTTGATGGCGCAACTATTTACACGGGGCATGTTGTTTTATCGATTCCTTGAATTTATACTTGGAAAAAATTATCATGTCCAACTCAGCCAACTATTGTCTCGCATGCTATGCATGGAAATAGGGTCCTAATGATGGTGAAGTTCAAGGGAAGCACTAGCACAAGGGAATTAATAGGCGTTTTCTAGCAGTCATCACGTCATCAACTTTTCCCACACGAGCTGAGCAAGCTACCATTGCCAATAGGGCTAGCTAAAAAAAATTGATTGGCTCTCACTCCACGATATTTGCTGTGATAGTGTTCGTTATGATAGAATTAATGGGACGGAAATCAATCGCTAATAATATGGGAATAGTGTTATGCTTTATGGGAAAACAGAAAACTGAGCTGAGTCACCAGCCAGGAAAAAAATACATGATTTTCCAAGGCTGGCTGGCGGGACTCTGGCTAGCGTCATCTCATCATTACACCTAACCACCTAACCCTGCTAGGCCATAGTAATTTCGGGGAATAGTCCTTACTTTCACTCCGTGAATAAACTAAGTTATTAAAAACATTCCCAGAGAGGATTGGATCGACATGGCATGGCGTACAAAAGGTCCCTGGCAAAACGTTTGTTTTAAGAGGGAAGGGCAACATTAATTACGTGATTCAGCCACATGTGAATAATTGATTAACAAACTGCTTGCTTTTCTTGTTCCACGAGGCAAGCAGAAAAAAAGACGATAGGAGATGGAGACGAGAGTACAAGACCAACACCAAGCAAAACTTATGTTATTCTCTTTTACTCTGCTCCTGCTGTTGCCCCGGGATGGAGTATGTACTATGTTTCCTCACAAAAATTTCTCCATTAGCATTTGAAAGTAAGGTNCATTTGAAAGTAAGGTCACTCTCTATCTGAAAACTAAACAATTAACGGACGCTGTGGGGAGGCTTTAATGCATGCACTATTATGGTAATAGAAGTACGCCCAGAGGACGTGGCACAGCTGCGAAATTGTTCCGTTTAAAATGAAACACACTTTAGTCGTTCCCTTGCTTAAAATACTGTAGGTACACTTGCCTTGATCGCTTTTTTTCGAGAAATTATTACGCTGTAGATGTGATCCAGGCCAGGCTAGGCCAAGTCAGACTTACCAACTTATAAACTACACTGCTTTATTTAATGGAAAAGTAAAGTGGAGAACAAACCTGTGACATTTGCAGTCTTGCCATTTCTTTTGCTTGAGAAAGTGCCTGTCTTGCTTCAGCTTGGAGACGAGCATGCTTCGTTTGAAAGTCTTCTGTGGAGTCTGAACTAGAGTTTGCTCCTCCGCCAAACGCTAACCCTCCAGATTGAGCCTGAAAAAAAATTATGTAGGGCGAGAAAAGATAAGTAACCTTTAATTGCAGCTCGTGTCAACCCAAAAATGATTCATGAGCGGTGGTTTAATTTCCTCCCGAAAAAAGTAAAAGGCAGTGTGTCATCTACCATCTACTAAAAACCGAAGGACACAAAACACAACACGATCTGGATCTACTATACTTCATGTTATTTATGTTAAAACTGAAAAGGAAAGTATTGTACCATATATCATCACAAAAAACCGAAACAAGAGCGTAAGTAAGTAAAAAGAGGATGATGAGGAAATGAATTAAAAAGTGGAGCAATATATTTTGTTTATTATGTATCGTTACGTGCACTTGTGTGAAAAACCGGGACAGTGTATGTATATGACAAGCGCGCAAAAAAAGGGGTAGAAAGTTTTTTTCGGGAGAAATTTTCGAAAATTTATGTGGAGCCACAGCTGGGGTGCTGCTGTGGAACAGAGAGATCAGAAAAAAGGTACTAAGACTAACCTTGACACAAGGAAGACTAGCTGGTTGCTGATTCTTGGATTCAGTGTCGGAGTTGGGAGATTCGCTGTCCGATGCTGTTTCGTTCATGAAACAGATCTGGAGATTCATACCTGTAGTGGTAGGCAAAACGCTTTCTGAAAAATATTGTGAAGGCATTACATACATGTTTAGCTGACCTAATAAAAACTCTCAGATCGAAAAAATAGATTACAGAAGAGGAGTAGAGGGTAGAATAAATGTTAAATCCAGGTACGCTGTGTTGTGTACCTCCAAATATGTACAACAGGATTGGATCGAGTTTGATCGTCATATTATTTGGAATCATAGCATATATTGAAAGAGATAGAGAAAGTAATGAATTTTTCGTGGATTGGACAACATAACATACTTGACTGAAGTCGGGAATGTAAACTGGGCTTCCGTCCCATAGGCTTTTCAATGAGATCGTCCGACTCCAGCGCCAGCCGCCTCCGGATCTCCTCTCGATCGGATCGTCTCTGTAAGAATCATAAGATCAGGAATGCAATAGAAATAAATAAATACTTATAGAATGCAATATTATTTAAGTATGGTTCGTGAAAATCGCCACTCGAACTCACGACTTTCCATTTTCCCAAAATATAGTTTTAAATGCCTTCATGAACATGCAATTCACGCGGATCGGGTCAGAAAAGCTGGATCATTTTCTTGGGGAATATATGTGAAGGAAAAGGAATTTCCAGTATAGCGCTGCTGCTGGTGCTATGCACACCTTAGCTCCTGTCCTCCGAAGGAAGACTTCAGTTTCGCATGTCATTATTTTAATGTGGAAGGAAAACACGCACGATCTCGCATAATATAACTCCGCC
>JAHZNI010002195.1:0-12750 GCA_027744415.1 Seira ritae | reverse complement strand
ACCTTCATTTTCGCTTGACTTTTAATGCAGTTTCCTACAATCAGAGTATGAATTAGAAAGTTCGAACTTCCTCGCAAACGGGCGCCGAATAAAGCTTCAAAATTACTGGACGTTTAGATTTTTAACCTGTGAATTTATAAAGTATTTTTACATGAGATTTGTGTGATCCATTAAAATCTCCGTTTACTTTACTGCGATAGGAGTTTATGTAATGGTAATGGTAATATACATATACATACCATGAGAAACAAAGGTAAGGTAAAGTTTGCTAAAGATAATTTTTTATTAGGTCAGAATGTCTGTAGTTTTTGCAAGCACATTTGTTATCACGCATTTGAACTGACCCAATTCTTCAAAGTACCACCTGCATGGGATTTCGGGCGATTCCATCATCATTATTTTGGAGTTTTGGACTTTGAATTCTACTTTTGATTTTCTTTAAATATTGATTGCAATTATTGATTTTTTAAAAATGGAAATAAATGAAAAATAAAGAAGATCAAAGGTCAAACATTAACTATGATGCATGCAAAAGTGCATTTTACTGTTCATTTATAGGCAAACATATTCTCAATCACCAGCGATCATGCAATGGTGACTCATGATTTAATTCCAAAAAGTATTATTTGCATACAGCTTCATAACTCGGAGCCAGTCCAAGCCAAATAATCTTCCGAAGGAAATCTGAATAAACTCGGATGACCTGGATCGTTGTCGCATGCGGAGATCTGATATGATTGTGGGTTGATTAATAATTTCATTTTTTCCTTTTTTCTCTGGCATGCATAGAGGCAGCTTATCACTTTCAACCTAGTGTGGTTATATCGTATGTTCGTGTAAACCTGCGTATGATGCATAACGAGGCTCGTCAGAATTAATTAATCGCCCTATTCATCAACGAACCGAAATGATAAAATTTGCAAACACCTTTTTGAGTATTGAAAGTTACATATCTATTTAGAGATACTTAGAGATAGAGATTTAGAGATATTTAGATTACATAAATGGCAAAGAGTAAACTTGATACAGGGCAAAATACGCTTGAATTCAAGTCTACCGATGAATGAAAAATGAAAATCATAACTTCTTAATCAAAAATATTTCCAGTTTTAAACCTNATTACATAAATGGCAAAGAGTAAACTTGATACAGGGCAAAATACGCTTGAATTCAAGTCTACCGATGAATGAAAAATGAAAATCATAACTTCTTAATCAAAAATATTTCCAGTTTTAAACCTTTTTGGCTTTTATCACCTTAACTGACGTCATCAGCCAACCAGGAGAAATTCGGTTTTTATATTACCGAGAGTCGGCTATAAAGTCTTTAGTCTAAACATGCTATCATTAGAACTTAGAACTGAATTAGCGTTGCAGTCTGACAATGATAATAATGAATATAAAAAATTCTTTTTGAATCTGAACATGCCTGCAAAATATTTTTTGTCAAAGTTAGTTTTGTTCTTCCAAAAACTTCGAAAAATGGTATTCAGATATTTGAATTGCACACGAAATAATATTCCTGAAACTTACCAGAATCAATGAAAGCAACAATGCACTTTCTTGTTGTATATAGCTAGATTTGCAATTTAAGCACGAAAAAGTTATAATATGATAATTTAATGTAGCAATGTTAACAAGGCGTTAATTCTGTTAGACCTAAAAGGTTTGAATGAATTATGGCAACTTCTAATGCCAAAAAAGCTAATTTAGCTCATTCATTCCCTTACTTCTTGACATTGAGCAAACCCCACATATTGTGAAATGTGATTAATATATCATCTAATCTTAAGTCATAAAGTTATGAACAAAAATTAGCCCATCGATCGGTTTTTGGCAAATCTATATGTACATACATTAAATTAAAATTGTACCGACTAATAAGTTTGCGCGTGAAGGTGAACTAACGAAATGAATGTAATTAATTTTAATCCTTAAAAAATTTCATCATCGCTCTTTATACTGTCTCACATTTCCCCATTACAATCTAAAAAATATAAGCGCAGCTACATTATGCATACAAGTTGTAATAAAAGTTTTGGAAATAACATGGTCACAGATTCCTCTGCTTTTCACTCAGATTGACATAAAAGCAAAGAGCTTCTTTCGAACATCTGGTTCCAATACTTGCAACAAATGGTCATAAAATAAAGGAAACCTAGAATTTTTGCCGGCCAAAAGTTTCGTGTACATAAATCAAGATAATTTTTTATTAATTAAATATATTAGCTAGTTTCACCATGTCCCACTATCACCTACATCAGCCTCATCCTTTGCTGATTCCAAATGTGAGAGTCAGAAACAGAAATTGAACTGAGCCCGTTTTATTCAGAATAAGTATATTCATAATTTAATGAACTATTATCCCCTCGCAGATTGTATGCAACATTCTTCAGAATTTCGACGATGAAAGCTATCTCGGTGATCTCCGAAGAGTATGTCGTTGCTGGAATGAGGAAGCGTCTGTAGTTCTACGATATTTAAAATCTGTAAAATTCTCCAATGTACAATCCTTTCAATCTTATCTCAGCATTTTTCGTAAAACCGAGCCAATATTCGGCATCTTTCCCCACACCAGCTATAACCTTTATTCTCTTCGCCTGGATGAAAATTCTGGTCTGACTGCCGAATTTTTCGAGCAATTTGGAGAACACATTTCATCCTTGTATCTACCCATTCGTTCAGGATGCTCGGAGCCTAAATTGCTTGATTCAATTTTACAAAAGCTTCCCAACTTGCGGTTTCTTGGATTCGATATGCAATACTTTAACGAAGCGTTCAATTATGATTTCGAGTTTTCTGAAGATTCTTTGCTCACTCTGAGGATGATTCAAACCTTATCAGTGCAAATAGAAGGCTTGGAGATATCGGAGGAACCCGTGAATAATTTGCTAACATTACTGCTTTCTCATATGCCCAATCTACAGAAGCTTACATGTCCTGGGGATATCCGGCGAATTTCTAAAATTGGACTGTTCCTTCGAGATGTTATCCTAGACCTGGATTCAAGCATCTCAGAAACACTGACAAGGTTAGGCGAGTGGGACTTCAAGATAAGACTGCTGGAAGAGGAAGCGCTCAAATTACTGTGTACAAATCTTCCCATGAAAGTTCTCCATGTTGACCTTTGGAATCCATACGACGACTTCGCCTGCATTTCATCAGAATTAATGGCGGGTTTATTGAGAAATTGGGACAAAAGCTTGGAAAAGCTATCGATTGATTTTCCTTGGAGGAAAGAGATTTCCTTCCACTTTCATTTTCCTTTGGTAATGGAGAATCTCACATTTTTGTACCTCGGAGGTTTGGAAGGGTCACTGTTGGAGGTATTGAACAAACTGCCTCAATTAAAACGGCTGGAGCTGAGCCAGCTCGAGCTATTAACCATTCTTCCGAAACCGAATGGGGAAGAATATCCCAGTGTGAAACAATTAAGATTGGATTTCTGCACAGGACAAAGTGGGGGCATAATGAGTCGGTTCTCCAGAATCTTCCCTAATCTGAGAAGTCTGAATATTAACCACACAACTAATGATGCAGCGAGAGTCATCTTTCAAAAAATGAATCACTTGGTTAGACTACGAATGCAAGGACATGAATTAACAGACGCGGGGATGTGTGGATTTTCAGAGTCGACCATAAAGGAACATGATCTTTTGAGATTGACACCAACACAGGGGAAAAGTCTAAGAAAATACCCTTTCATTGCAGACCTAAAAGGTATTCAATCAACTTATACAAACTCATATTCTATTTAATTACTACACCTAAAAATAGAATATTTATTTTAACTTCAGAACTGCGCTATCTGAAACTCGACGCTTATGACCTGACGGAAATAACGGTGCGTCATGGTTTGGTTCACAGTACTTCGCTGAGGATTGTGAAAATGGATTGTACTGGAGGAGGAAGTGACGCCACTACAACGTGTCGTACATTTAGGTTAGCAGGTAAGAAACTAATTTTAATTAATACTTTTTCTCTTTTACTATATAATTCATAGGATTTTATTGCATACGAAGTTTTTAAAACCACAAATTACTTAACTTAAGAATACGGAAAGCATCTTGTGGAAGAACGGAAACACGCTGTAATTGAAATGAAAGAAGATCCGCCGATGGAGGATGAAGCTCGGGAATTTTTCAGTTCTCACGATAAATACTCAAATGATCTAACTAACGTATTAGCAGAACCAAAATAATTTCATTTTGTAAAAGCTTTCAATTAAATTACATACTAACAATAATTGTAAAATTCTACACACATAAAGTGAGCAATAAAATCAGTAAATCAGACCCGTTATAATATATTATTTACTGCGTAGATCTTAATTGAACTGAACTAAGTAACATTCTAATTTCGAATTAATTAACTTCCAACACTTCCGCCGGAGCCAGATCCAGTGCTACTTCTAGGAGCTTCTTGTGTACCTATTGATTAATTTGGAAAATAATAATTAAGAAAAACCAACTTTCTCTTGCCTCATTTAAAATTCAAAATGCATTTAATTAAATGACGTATGCTACTTACTCTTGTAAACATATTCTAAAGCCGAGGTAATAGTTTTGACATCAGATTCAATTGCCTTCTTTGTGGTCAACGTGCGCATCTCGCCGTCCAGTTTCTTCTCGTTCAGATAAGCTTGTGCAACTCTGAAACATCATCACAAGTATTAAACCATCAATTATTCAAATTGTTCACTTTAGTAAATTCAATTTCAAATCATTAGCTTTTACCCAACATTAAGATGATCAACCATGGCATTGGTTAAGGCTGTGGCAGCGTTCATCGCCTCCTTCTTCCTGTTCTCCTGGACATCCCGCAGTTTCGCCAAGTCATCGTTATGCTTTTTCACTAATGACGATAGCATGTTTTCCTAACAATTATGATTCGCAAACGTACCTACCTAATATGATATGACAGAGGTACTCAATTTAGTGGTCAATGAGCTCATTAAATTTTATTATGCAACACTCGACTTTATCCAAACAAACGCATTTAAGTTTGCTCACATCACATATATTACCAAAAACATGTGTTTTCTGTGTTTACGGCGAAAAATAACGCACATTCACATGCACTCCCTAAACTCATTTAAGCTACACACCTACATACATTAATTTGTAAAATTGCAATGAATATTATATTATGTATTTCTTAATATTTTTATAACAATGATTTGATCTGCTATAAACAAGGAAGTCTAGAAGTTTGAAGAGATAATTTGATCATGTTCACGATCACCTGTTTTTGACTTTTATCCTTCTTGTGCCTACAACAATCTGTTCCTTCCTTTTTTATGGCCATGACTATGACCATAATAATCGGTCGGTCTCGTCTCGTATCCCATATGAGCTCACAGAAGTGCTCCTTCAGTTGAGTTTGTTTACAACTGCGAGCGAGTGGAAAAGGGAGGAATAGCTAAGCTAATAGCCTCCTTCTGTCATGTTAAAATTGGACTTGGTCATGTTAAAAACTTGGAATCTTGGACTTTGAAGACCATTATACTATTACGGAATTGCAGCTTGGACTTGAAATACCTAATTTTAATTTGCTCTGCCATAAATGAATAGGTGATTTTGCTGTGAAAGTTGGTTGAACTGATTTGAATTGACTCCATCTTCAATTTTCTGCACAAAGTGCTCAAAGCAAACAATTCGACACAGTTGTCACTCTGTGAAGCTTTGTGTTATGTTTTATGGTGAGCCAGTTTATTTTCGAACATCGAGCAGCTCTGAATGTTTTTGCCGTCCAAAAGAAGCATTGCATTATATCCACAAATGAATCTGTTATCCTGGTAAAATTACTTGCTCAAGAATGTGAAAGCAACGACGTTCTTCCTGGAAAACGTGAAGCTGATCTGGTAAGAACTGAAGTGTCCTTTTTTCTTCGTTTTGATTAAAACATGAATGGGCAATAATATGTAGTTTTCATTTTCATATGAAAAGCAAAATATTACATTTTCTTTTTATTGAATCCAATCCAATCATTTCATCATTTTAAAATAATTTTGGCTCTCGTATAATAAATGTTCAACATTTAAAAATTACTTACTTCGTGAAAATTATTAGTCAGGATAGCTAGTACATACTAGAAGAACATTTCTACTTTAGAATCTCCAAATACTATTTCAAATCATTTAAGATATGGCAGGGAAATTATTCATTTAGGATATATGGAGTTCACGTTCAAACTAGTTTTTACACCAGTCAAAGTGTCAGTTTTAATAACTAATAAATTGACTATAATCGACAACCAATCGTATTGCACTGGAGTTGGGATGAAATAGTTAAATATTTAAAAGATAACATAACTATATAATAAGGACATGCAACATAACATTGCATTTTAAACTGAACTACTATAAACTATAAGGTTTACAAAGGTCCAGATTTTTTTAAATTTATTTTTTAAAAGTAAAGCTCTGAAAGTCTGATTTTGAACCAGTATTGGTAGATTTGGTACTTTAATTATGTAAGTATTTATGGTCTTTAATTTAAATAAAAAACAAAATGAAAACTTAATAGAAGTAGTAGTTCAAGTTTAAGCTGAAACTAAAATCACAATATCAGTCAATTGGTTTAGATAAAAGTATAATTTATTTTTGGATCCAGATGGGAAAATTGGTTCAGTTATTCATACACGTTCCAAGGAATAAAAAGCTCATTCAAGGTCATATTTGTAAAACATTAAACGTGATTTGGTAGCGGAACCCAGTAATACAACAAAGCTCAACGATTTTTAGGTTCAATGAATGCAGGTATTGGGTAGGTATAACTAATTATCAGTAAATGTAGCACATCCAAAAGCAAGAAGAATCCTCAGTCCAAAAATTACTCCCTGCCACCATGCAGGTCGGCGGCATTGATTCATAAAGTAGCTTGTTAAAACTAATTAACAATCTAGAAACTAAAATCTAGACTCGAAACTAGACAGTTTTTTCCAAAACAGGTAAACTTAATTTAACTCCTCTGGAGTTTTTTCTTTCGCAGGTACAAAGTACAACACACTAGATTGTATAATAATTTATCATGCTTGACACTTTTGGCTTCCGTTAAAATTGCGACCTTTGAATCCATTTCATTTTGAATAAGTCATCCTGCCTGCCAAGAAAAGTTTCATGGATACGGCTCAAAAAATTCTAGTATCTGCTCATTCCCGACCTCAAACTCAAGCTTGACTGGCGTCGGCTGGAGAAGCCTTCTCTGAGACTCTCTGCTGAATTCGTAACGTTGATCATCTCATTATCTGGAAAGAACCATCCATGCAAACATTTTGGAATCGCTGATTCGCAGAACATATCCACTTTGGCAAGTGCATCCCAAGTTTGGGCATTGAGAATCAGGAGACTTGTCCTGTTTGGACCTTGAATATTCTCTCCTCCATATAATAGTGTTGAAAGGACTATCCCATCATCTTCCCTCTGCAATTTAAGAAGATATATTTTACTGTAGAATTACCCCTCTCTTTAAGACGTTTAAATTATGGAGGAGAGCTTCAATTAATTTTCATTCTTAATTAAGATCAGAGAATCTTATTAACCTGGGAATTCGGTCTTGGCACGAAAATCGGCTCGCTCGGGTACGCATTTTGCTCCATCCATGTGTCGTAGGTTTTCTTGAGAACATCCACCTTAATCAGCTACAATTTCATTGAAGGAGAAAAAAATTATTCAGACTTTCACTTTTCCATCCGAATATGACTTATGAATTTTATATTTACCATTCCAGGATTGTCGGCATCCACGTCAGAGGATATGGCATAGAAATAGTTATACGCTTTCCCATCAAAAAACTCATAATTGATCCTAGGCGTCTCACATCCAATATCCACAATAGTTTCTGACTCAGCCAAGGGATGCGTTCCCTCAGGAGCTTTTTCATACTCGGAAAATTTCATGAGGAATCTTTTCGGACGACCTCGAAACATTTTCGCGTAGTCGGGATTGGAATGAGCATTCTAAGGAGGGAAAGTAGACAAGGCTTAGTGTAAGCTTGAAATATTAAATTCGGTTTCCATTTCCTGATCATATCCCCCTGTTGCAGGATTATTAAGTATTACCTTTAGAGCATCGACATACATGCAGTCGATCATTTTTGGATCATCATAGCAGCATATATCGATAATGACGAAAGTATCCCTTGAATCGACATCCCTCATCTCAAACCCATTAATAGTGTGTAAAAAGAAAAATCCAGGGGATCGAAAAACCCTCCTTTGCTTCTGCTTCCCCTGGGTGGGATGTCGACTAACAACATGGAACAAGGTGTCCTCCTCAGGATAATATCTGAGACATGAGGCAATTGGCTTATCACCACATAAATGATTGATGGGTACAGTAGGCAGGAAGATCGATAGGGGCTGTTCTACAAGAATAAAGTAATTCTGGGTGATGCAGAAGGAATGCATGTAGCAAATACTGAGTGGCCACCGGGACGGTACAGTAGCAACTATTTTGGCAGTTGACCACGGAGACCAGCCTGGTGCTCTTTTTAGATCTTGCTCAGATTTATTATTGTTATCTGATGCAGAGCTTGAGTAGAATTCCGATGAGGAACTTGCTTTATTGTTTGAATCACTGCCACCACCATCTTTCCGCTCCTTTGCACTTCCGCTATCAATACCTCCACTACCACCACCACCAACGCTGGCTTTCTTATCCTCTGTAGAAGACTTTGATTCACCACAGTCCATTTCCGCAATTATATAGTGGGGTCCTAGCCAAAGGCCAAGCTTTTGCCCAATATTGTACGCCTTCCTACCGCAAATGTGTGGGTGAGATGTGTGATGGATTAAACCGAGCTCGCTATGAACATCAACCTGCCAGCGAAAAAAATATCATCATAAATGTAAGAAGTCATACAGCATTCTTATATTTTCACGGGATTGCTCATTTTCTCTGTGAATAAAATATTGTGCAGAAGATCAGCCTTCCTTATCTCATGTTTTTAAGTATAAAGTGCGTGTAGGCATTTGAACTGTTAGAAAAAGGCGAAAAAATGGGGAAAGAATTTATGCTTTCGCTACATGAATAAATAATTAGATTACGCTTCTCTTTACTCGTGTTTTACGATTCCCCCTGTTGTACTGCACTAATACTTACGGTATTACTATCTTCTCTACAACTACGACTAGGAGCTTTTATAATCTGATCCAAAAACAGTAAGTGCTACATAATATAGTACTCTTGGTGCGGGCTGAAAAATGGATCTTGTCGAGATATGGCATCTTATGGTAATCCATTTACACGTTCTTCTGCTATGCAGTACCGGCTAAAAAAAACAGAAAATTTAATAATAAAAATGTCTGTAGATGGATCCAATGCAATGCATCTCGAGAAAAATTGCATGTTAAGAATGCATTTTACAGGCGTAAGGAGTAATTTCTTACGAGTTACGAGGGATTATCTAGATAGGTGGAGTGTGGGATAGAGCACCTGTAAAATCAAATATTTATAAGGTCAAATACCATGCATGTGGTAGGTAATCATAAAGTACGGAGGTGCAAGCCATAAATCCATTCACATTCCTGACTCTATTCTACAGACAGACAGGAGAAATTGGTAGAAATTGCATTAGTAAAATATTCTATGAATTTTAAAATCGTGTTTCTTTCTCATTTCATTCAAAAATATGTTCTACTCTGTCTCGAACACTTAATCTGTTTTAGATTTTTGGCTTTAGATGTAGTATTCATATGGGAAAATAAATTTTTCGCGTATTCCCCTCACTCCTTATTGAATAAAAAGTTATGGAGGGTGAACCCATTTCTCAACCTTGACATGCTCTTTCTTTGGGGACGGTCCTCATGAGAATAAGTGGAAAAATGTTCTCAAAAGGGCTTTCAACTTAATGTGAAATGAGAGTGCGTATCATCATATTTTTTTGAAAGGCTTTTAAGAAGTAAGTGTACCGTGTTAAGTGTATCCAAGTTCTCCAAATTGATCCTGTGGGCAAAGGGAGTTTCGGCCAAGGAGTATACTTCATCTCCGAAAGGATGAATGCTGATGTTTGCGGTATCGGTCAAGGTTGACTCCAAAGGACCGAGAAACACTGCAGCGATTCTGTTCGGATTTGAAATGGTAAACAAAACCAACAAGAGATGAAAATTGGTTTATGGAAGTTGATTTAAATTTTTGTCTTTAGTTTTCCCTAAATGTAATCTAATTTAGCTGTTTTATCCAATGAATTTCCGAGATAAAGCGGTAGCTTGGAGCTCGCCATTCTTCAAAAACTTTTTTGACTGGGTTTTAGCGGACTAAAAAATATCATAAAAATATATTGAAACTACGAATCTATTTAGGTACATATAAATGCAAATGGTTACGAGATCAAGCTGAATTGTTTTGCATAAAGCCTAGTTTTCCATAATAAAAACTAGAACATTGTTTGAATGTAGAGAAATGTTGAAACGAAAAAAGTAGGTTTTGGCTAGCCATGATCATGAAGAAATAGGATTTAGAGAATGGTTGGTGGATGGAATCAGAAATGAAGGGGCTTTTGCATTTCGCGAGAAAGTTGCTTTCCCCCAGTTACCGCAGCATTTCATCGGTGGTTTCGGTACGACAAAAAGTCATTTAGATTACGATTACAGTATGGTTATGTTTGACTTTTCTGTTGAATTCTCGCATTACCCCTTTGGCCATATTAACCAAATACATACTTATGTAGGTACCAAATATCTAAGTTGGAAACTAGATAGCATTTTTGTAATTCTTTTTTATTGAACTTGCTCTTTGCACCCGAAAAAAATATTGAACATCCTTCAACTATTTTAAATGGAGAGAAAGTAGAAAATTAGAGAAGCTCCAACATTTGTATAGTATTCTGCTCATCTTGTAAGAAAGAAAGAAGTCGACCAAATGAGGCCAAACTAAGCCCGCAAATGTCGGGTACAAATATGGACAAATAGGATAGAAAATTAAGGTTAATTAAATTGCACATTCTTCCTGCTTCCCGTTCATTTTGTGCTCGCTCAACATGTTTTATGCGTACTTTCCTACTTATAATTCGTGAGAGACTGTATTTTCATCCTAGCGTGACATTGAGAAGAACACATTACAGTAATAATAGACATATTAATATTGGTAGCCTTCAGTATAATTACTTATGCATACCGTGAAAATATTGTTTGGCAAGGATCAGGCGTAGCAAAAGTTCCAAACTCGCTAACAACAAGCCTCCTCGCTGCCATATTCCTTCTGAAAGACTTTCCTCGGATGAAGCGGGAGGAGTACGTGACCTTCCCATTTTCTATATGGTATTTATGCAAAAGTCCAGGTCCGTCAAATAAATGACGACAAGATCCAGGGCCATAGGCATCTACTCCTCCAGGGCCGTTCCGGATTAAGCAGCCACTCAACCATGTAGGGATTTTACCTGAGCAGAAAAACCAATAAAATAGGATTATTCTCGAAAGAAAGGAAGAACAAGAAGCCGTAAAAATACTTTCTTTTTTCTGACTTCTTGAAGGAAAATACGTGAGAGGAACGAGATTGATGATCACGTTCGATGCTTCTAGTTTATCAGTGATCTGAACGTGAACCTGGAGAAAGTAAAAAGGAGCAGGAGGGTTGCATCAGCTCATAAATTAAATTAAAGGGAAGAAAAATATCTAGAGAAAACTCGTTTCAGGTAGAACTTGAATTTTTTAACTCAACAGTGTCATCATTATCACTGCACTTTTTGCATTTAAAGGTTCAGTTCTTATCCAACACATCGTGTTGTAAAAAATTTACGGGTCGGTAATAAAAATGGGAATAATCCTTGAAATTCTCTCTGGAGTCTCAATGCCAATGCACCATGTATGTATAAGTACATGATACACAAGATAAAGCCTGCTGCAAGAAGTCTTAAAGTCTTCTGATTTAAACTTCCCATGAGCTTAAATGCTACCGTGGAATAAAGTCCACTGGCGGACCCTTTTTCCAGCTCAACTCTATTCTATTCATTTGGGATTTGTGAATAAAAAAAGTTTCCAGTTTACATACAAGCTTGGTTACTCAAATATGTATTTCTTACTAAAATAGTTTTTTAACTCAGTCCCTTTTGCTGCGTTACACGCACGAAAAAGGTCCTTCTGCAGTATAAAGCTGCGCTGTATCATCATCATCACGATCATTTAATTCTAGACAAGACTGCAGAGAAAGTTCGCCCATTTTTCAGTACTGAGTTGTATTTATGAACACAAGGGATTGCGAAATTGACTTTTATTGATATTTATTGCCGTTCCCAATTCCGAAAAAGGGGAATTGTTTTTTTAAAGTTTATAATTTTCGTACATTGCAACCAACTAACAATGAATGGGAAAATATAAGCATGTTACTTTATGCTATCGTTTTTATTTGAAGGCATCCGTGCTGCAGATACGAAATTAGTTAAAGAGAAATTACAATTTAGTATTTTGCTGTATAATCATTATCATTAAAAATATTTGAAGATTGTTTATGCAACTCGAACTTGTACCTATGTATTTACAAATAGAGTATGACTTCCTTTTACAGCTACTTGAACAATTCCAACTTGGTACGGGTAAATTAATTTGAGTAGATTCGGATTTGATGAAGAATAATATGCACTAGAGGCGGAGGCAATATATGAACAAGAATCGTGAAACAATTTGGAGTTCAAAAATATTGAAAGCAAGGTCTAGATTGGTTTTATTTCATGAAGATACAGAGACTGATCTGATCCTGTAAACTGATCCTGAAAATTGTATGGTTCACGTTCAGATCACTGATAAACTAGAAGCA
>JAHZNI010002194.1:0-19136 GCA_027744415.1 Seira ritae | reverse complement strand
GAAAGACAAGAAAGAGACAGGGGAATGGAAAGAGATAGAGGTATGGAAAGGGATAGGGGAATGGAAAGAGACCGAGGAATGGAAAGAGATCGTGGAATGGAAAGGGATCGTGGAATGGAAAGAGATCGTGGAATGGACAGGGAACGGGATCGTGGCGAGCCAGATTTCGACCGTAGTCAAATGCGTAGTGAACGACCAAAACCCATGGATCGTGATGACGCGCCGTTCGAAAGAAAGATGGATAGAGGCGAGCCTGATGACCGTAAGAGGGGTGGCGATCGCAATGACTGGGGACGTGGCGGTGATAGAGATAGAGGAGATAGGGACAGAGGTGGCTTCGAGCGTGGCAAGGATAGGGGCTTCGACCGTCCTCAACGTGGACGTGCCGAACCTGGACGTGGAGTAAGTTCCGACTTTTGACTTCAATTTCAATAAAAATTCCATGAAAAGCTTTTATTTCATTTCCAATTGATTTCATTAGGGTGGCGATGAGGGATCATCATGGAGAAGAGGTGACGGCGGTCCACCACCATCACGCGATAGACCTGAACGTGGCGGTGATCGAGATCGCGATCGTGGCGATCGAGATAACAGGTAAGAAAGCCTTCTTTACTTCATTTCTTATTGCGGCTTCTTTCAGCATATTATGATATAATATGCACATCCTTTTTCGTCTTTCAGAGGTGCATCAAGAGGTGGCAGGGACGGTCCTTCCTTCGGTCGCCGAGAGGGAGGCGGTAGAGATCACCGAGGTCCAGAGGAAATAGTTGGCGACGACAACAACTGGCGCAGAAAGAAAGACGATGCAGGTGCAAGACCACGTCCTACTAAGCCATAAATTTTAGCCTTTCATAGAAACAATTTTATCGTTATTACTTACCGTTACACGGAGATGAGAGTTCTTACTGAGGTTCATTATTATTATTATGATTTTAAAAAGATTATGCTTTGCAACTTCAACTATACAACATGATGCATAATCATATATTATGATACTTTGTTATCTCTAAAATATTGTTTGTACATAAAATGCAGCAACTGTTAATATGTAATTGCAATTTCTTTATATACTTGTAAAATTAATGATTGTCGTACTACTTGGATGAACATGATGAATGATAGCACAATATGGGAGTAATAAGAAACGTTGCCTTTTTAAGAAACACACACATTTTAAATATCATGTAGTAAAATCATATTATTCATTTCATTTCAAAGGTCACATTCAATGTAAGTATTTCAATTTTATTCCTCTTCAAATACAACTTGCAATTTGCATTGTTCACAAAAAAGCATCTTTTCGTCTTGCATTTTCACCGTTACATAAATTACTCTATAAATGTAATCACCAGAATTGTTTTTACTTTCTACGGAAAATCATTTTTTATCAGACTTTTACATTCGAAAACTCATGATATCCTATAGGTTCATCTAGCACTACAATTTTACCATAATAATGTAATCATTTATATTTTTCATCTCGCCATTTATATTTTTTATCTCTGTTCTTGACTTGACTCTACTCTACAAAACGATATAAATTTTCTTTCGCTTTTACTTATCTGGAGAACCCGTAACTGTGTATAACAAAATCGAAAGGAAACAAAACCCATTTCGACTAAGTATATTAACCACTTTCCCAACCTCGAACAACCTCTTCTCAACTCAGCAATAATTTAAAACAATTTATTTCTTATATTTTATATTTTGTTTCTTACTTCTGTAAAATATATTTATTTTGTACCTCTACTCACGAGAACATAGGTATTATTTATTTTACTCTACTTGATTGTACAAAAAAGAACAACAAACATTAAGCCTAAAGCTATAGTATATATTTTTGGTAACATTACAAAAAAAATGGTAACAATTAGTCTCACAAAAAAGAAATATAATTAAGTCCACGGGGAAAATGAAAGGTGAACAGTCTGAGAATAATCATTGATTGAAATTGAAACAACATCTCAAATCTCAACAGAACATCTTGTTTAGTTTTTGTTTCAACTTTGCTATAAATTATTTGGTACAATGTATAGCCTCCTTTAAGGTTGCATTAAATTAATTCATGAGGAATGTAGCAATAATTATATTCATGATAATATTTAATATATGTACACACTAGAATAGATAATGTCGTTATTGACATTGTATTTGACATATTATTGTTATATTAAGTACATTCTTACCTACATAAATGTGACTTTAGATATTTACTCACAGTGACGACGATGATGATGACATTTATTTTGACATCCGACTTGACTGCAGGTTACATACAAATTCATATGCACGTGCTTTTACTTACTATGGTTATTATATTTTTAGGTTATTATAGCTACCTACGTAGGGTAAAAATGCATTATAAAGCTTGAACTGAGGTATGTTTTCATATTGATTAATAATATTTGGTTTGGTAATTGTTGTAATGAATAGCATTCATGATTCATGACATGACGCTCTGATTCAGCGAGAGAAAGAAAGGTTTCGTTTCTGTTTGCTTTATTATGAAAGGAGAGCTGCCTTCTTCATAAAAAATATGACTAGTTTTTGTGTGAAATCTTCACGTGAAAATGGTATAGGTAATGTATAAATCAAATATTATGTATTATATTATGATGTAGGTATGTATTAGGTATGAGGATATCGGTAATGATGTATTTGGATTAGGATTACACCGCAACAGAAGTTGCGTGTCTAATGGGGCTCTCGTATCCTGACGCAGAGGAAGAAATCACTGGAGGAAGCTTGGAGGAGCAGTCTTGATCACACGACGATGATGTTGATGGAGTGGGGTCGTTGATGTAGGTATGCCTGGCGACAGAGGATGATGAGGTTGATGCCGTGGCCACTGCGGGCGAGAGCCTCTTCGAGAGAAACTCGTCGTTTGTAGAGATCTCATAATCAATCAGTCGTAAATTCTCCATGGACAACTTGCGACGACTATGCGGTCTCACATCTGCTGGAAAAAGAGAAATCTTGTAATTAGGTAATTCATCTTCATTTGGTATAACATGGGGTAATGTGAGACCAACCTGAAATTGGAGACTCTTGACTGGGACTGAGATTAACCATTTCAGAGCCCGTTCGATCTGATTGAGGAAAGTAATCATAGCCGGGATTGGAGACCGATGGGAAATCCAGTTTCAAGTATTCATTTCCATCTTCCAGCATTTTCGACAGCTCAAGAACTATCTGGTGGAAGGTTGGCCTGTTCGCTGGCGTGTAGGCCCAGCATCTCCTCATCAAAGTGTATCTACAAGAATTAGGTATCCATATATAACCTTACTCATTTCATCAGGACTCATACAATTAGTACATTTATTATTAGTTCATTGGAACCTACAATTCATTGGAACAGTTCTGCGGTTGGGGCATTCTGTAGCCCGTATTAAGCAGGGCGTAAAGCTGCTCAGTTTGTATGCCTGGATACGGTCCAGCTCCTAGAGTTGTCAGCTCCCACACCAGAATCCCAAATGCCCACACGTCGGACTTTGTTGTATACAACTCATCAGCGAGACATTCGGGAGCGAGCCATTTCACAGGAACTGGAAGAAGGACACCGACACAAATATTTCATAATTACCAATACTTACATGTAAAGACACACACACAGCACACAGCTTTAAAAAGATAAATATTATTGGAAATGGTAACGTGACGCGTAGAATAAAAACATTATTTCTTTCCAAAGAAAAAGACATGGTGTTTGAATAGCCATAGCCTTAGCTTACCCATCTGAAACCATACAATATACAATCATGTCGTACATGACCCATGAATCAACTTCTTTCATTTAGCCTGGTCCAAGAATGAATATCTCCCAACAAGACAGGAAAGCAATGGATTTCACGAGAAAAAAATAACTTGTAAAAAAATAGGAGGAATGCCATTCAATTTTTTTTACCTTCATGTCACTCAAATACGCCATTCCTTTTGCAATTTGCCACGAGAAGCCGAGAACTTCACGAGGTGTGACTTCATACTTCAAGTGGAGGGGATCAGTTCCAGGTGAACTTGAAAACTCAGGATTGTCCCAGTGCAGGGCTGTATGACTCCCGTTTATGTTCTCGACATGGCGACATTTCCGCAGAAAACTCCTGCAACAGGAAAATGTCAACGATGTAAAACAAGAGGTATTACACATAACACATCACATCAGCAAATTGAACAAGACTAAAAAAAGAACTTCATCCATTCATTCAGTCTTTCTCATTTACTCATAAATATCAATGGCTTCTCTTCTTGCCGAGTGAAAGAGCACAAAAAAAGGAAAGCTGGTGGAGTAATCCTTCTTCGGGGAAAAAAGAAGAGGATCAAATCTATCCAAGCTCAGCTACAGCTAAAGCCCAGCACAGTGGGCGTGAAGAATTTTTTTATATACAATTCGACTTCAAAAGAATTTATTAGGAAGAGAGCCTGTAAACTCAGGCTTTATTACAACGCCACTGAATGTCTTCTTCTCATCAACCTAATCATAAACTTTCGGGATGAAAATACATTTTTTCCGCTGACTATAACAATACTAAACCCAATGCTGACCGAATTAAATACATAAAAATCGGAAATGTGAAGTAATTTCTTTTCCAGAAACGACGGTGAAGATGATGATGACAGCGTTCTCACCTCAAAGCTCCATATTCTGCGTATTCCATCACTAGGTACGGAGGACCACCATTCGTGGTGCAAGCTCCAAGAAGTTTGATTACGTTTGGATGATCCACTTGTTTGAGTAATGAAAATTCTGCCATGAACTCCTGCCACAGAGACTTGCTTCCCTCTGCTTGGCCAACTTTCAGCATTTTCACAGCAACCGGAATATGACCTCCTGGAAAAAGCACATAAATAATATAATATAATAATTCATTATGACTCCGGTGATAATGACATGCCAAACATTCTCTGGCTGGATCTGTTTTTTTCAATGGAATCCTTACCTCCATGGCCACGTAATCTCCCCTTGAGTACCCTTCCAAACTGCCCCTCACCGAGAACATGCTCGAGCATCAGGTCCTCCCGAGAAATTTCCCACTTGCTATCCACCTAATACATGCATTTCAAGAGGATCACATCACATGTCGGATCAATATTATGCAGATGAAAAATGGAAGCCTTCATTTGGCATGCTCATCATACCTCAAATAGGACATTCTGATTCTGGGAAAACTGATCATCGGATGTTAATATGATACTGTGGTTCAATCCTCGAATGGGATATTCACCGTCTGACATCAACGTGTTGTGTCCTGTGCCATCCCCGAAGGGCAACTCAATTCCATTTGCACTCATCATGACAGATTGATTCAAAGCTCTGGACTTTTTCCTCCTGTCCTTCCTGAGGGGAAAAATAAAACGTAGAAGGGGCACCGTGAGACAATGCTCTTTTCGCATTTGCGTTGCAAAATTCTTACATACTATATTATGTATATTTGCAAATTGTGTAGGGAAAACAGAAAACGTTGCAAAATTTTGGAGAGGAAGAGAGGAGGAAATTATTAAAATTCTGTTTACCTTGCTTTCCAGGCGTAGATGCTGATCACGACGAAAGCTACTGTGACCAAGCCCCCTCCAAGATATATCAAGATGCACTCCAGCCCGCATTGCGAATCTGAGAAAAAGATTGTAAGCTGTAATCATGGCCTTTGGTACTCAAACTCAACCGTTATGAAATAATCTCCTCTATTGTTTTTGTAATGATGAGTGTGCCAAAATAAAACAAACCTGGGACGCTAAAAGCAAGATTTTTGGTACTTGAAGGACGAGACTCATGGGACAACGAACTCTCCACTGAGGGAGGTGGGAGGGGAGCACAAGAGCAAGTATGTGCATCCTGACATGTTCCAACTCCCTTGCAGTACTCGCCATTTATGCCGTACATCTTGCCGTTGCTATGCTTCTGCAAACTGCCAAACCCACGCAGTTCCGCTGAAGGTGAATGATAAAAATGGAATTAAATGTTATTATTATGGAATAGGATAAATACATATTAGGATCAGGGGAAAAAGACTTATTCCTCAGCTCAAAAACAATTCAGTGTTTAAATAATGTCAAACGCGTATTTACATGACATGCCAAAAAATGGGGAGTTAAAGTGTAGGCGTGCGTAATACGTAGTTTTAAAGCAGAAATATGTATATAATTATCTTTACTTCAACTTGAACTTACTCGCGCAGTCCTGCGGGCAGAGTTGCGGAAACAATTTCTCCATTTCATCGCATTTTCCGTCCGGGCACGTGTCCAACCTTGCGGAGCACGTTGGGTAGCGTAGCGCATTCAGAGACGCGTCCTCCAACGAATCCTCGTCATTACCTGGAAAATGATTTTCAGATCAGGAAGCAATTACCAAATAGGTACGTAAAACGTCTGGTGTCTTGTCTTAACCACAAGCCCCAGACCAGACCATTTCCTCCATGACATGACACAAGCGCACACGGTAAGAAATGGGGTTTTCTTGGTATTGTTCATTTTACGAAAAAAAATTTTGTATTCTTGTAAATATGTACATCCTTTTCGCACTCACTTAATGAATTCTTGAATACAGTTTCATGTCGCCATTCACACTTTCCGAGGGATCCATAGCCACAGGACTGCTCGCAAGATTTCCCGTCCTCATGAATCGCGCATAATTCATCGTCGCAAAATGTCTCGTTGCTGAGAGGGGCTTCTAGCGTTATCTGGAATAAAGGCAGAGATTAGGATTTTAGTTTTTTAAAGATAAAATGGGATGAGAAGAGGCGAGAGCAAACACACCTACTCTTCTACTTCTACACACCCCACTCACTCTCATCATCGTTATCATGATTCCGTGTTGTCAGCACAAAATTAATATTTATTCATTCGAGAGGAAAATATGATGATGATGAGGAAGATACTAAATATATTGCTCACCGTGATATTCGCGTAAAATGCCGGAATGATGCTGGTATTGCAGTGAATCTGCAACTGGAAACTGTGGAACGTAACGTTTCTGATGAACTCTGGATGAGTCAGGTAAACGATTCCCATTTTTGGCGTGATTTCAAAAATCCGGAGATTCTCAGCAATGGGCAAGCTGTATGCGGTCGTCATGACTGCAGAACCTATGGAAATGGCATTATCGTGTTCGATTATACTTAGCTATAATCATGTCATATTACATATCGGTATCTGCGAAAAGCCATCACACCTTCGTTATTCTCATTGGTCATCTCAAAATCCTCCATTTCATTGTATGAGACGAGCACTTCAACCAGAGTAAATTCAAGGTCTGAGACTGTCTCACTCACATCCTCGACTATATCTGGGAAGGGGTAGATGACGGGAGCGTATTTCTGTGCGGTTCTCGGCAATCTCGTGGACACGACTTGGTGACTCAATCTTTTCAGCAGATCATCCGTGGAGGGCCTCTCGGATGGCTTCTGGGAATGTGGCGCATCTCCCCAACTCACACAAACGGTATACCTCAACTGAATTTCAGAAACAAAAGGAATTAAATTTTAATTGGGTTTCCAAACATCACCTTTCCAAAGCAAACAAAAAAATACTCATCAACTTTACATTCGAAGACATTATTTCCCTATTTCGCTTTGATTAAAAACTTTTTTTGTCAAATTAACTTTCGATTTCAACAGAACTCCTGTAAAGCTTTTAAAATATTTTTGATAATTAGCTGGTGGCCAAGATAGCAAAAAGGTTGTGAATTGGAAAGTTCAACAGAAATTTGTATTCATACGTCGCTTTGTTCATTCTACATTTACTTATTCGGGGAAAGTTGTGCACATCCATGTTCTGTTCTAGCCTTTCCAAATGTCAGGGTTTACTTTTCCCAAGCCGCTGCTGTACGCTATAAAAGCAAAGTGTGAGCAAACAAAAAGCGAAGCAGGCAGGCGAGAGCCAGGTCGCAGCGAAGGGAAAATTCGTGATCGTGATGTGATAATGACAAGATGACACGAAATGTTTCCTCTCTTGACAAAACGAGCTTTGTTTTATGCATACAAACTTACATCCTGTCCTCGTTTTGAGGGGATCACAGTGGAATCATTCATAACCGCAAGGACACAGTAATAGCCATCCCAAGGGACCTTTACTATCTCCTGTACGTGCTGGGAGAACCCTGGAGAGAAAGAATCATAAAAAATAAATACTTAATAAGTATATTGTAATTTCTCTTGTTCCTCGCTCAGTTTGTTTTTGTTGTACAAATATTTCATTCATTCTAGTTCAGAACTTACTGATTGTGACGATGAAAACGGACGTCTTCAATCCCTTTGCGTCGATTTCATATTTCGTGAAATCAAAGTCCAGCAGTCCTTTCGTATCATTCACATTGTAAATCTTGAAGTTGTTCACGCCCAGCGTGTCCATGTCGGTGGCAAGCAGTTCCGAGTGATCCGAGGGTGTTAGGCGATTGCCCTTTTGGAAAGACAAGATAAAGCGTGATCAGATATAATCATCATCATCATGATCGCATTTTTGCAATAAGAAACTTTTTGTTTCATCTTTTCATCTTCTTCTTCTCTGACATTTACAGAACAGGACACCTGCTGCATTAGTACTCAGAAGCAACTCATGAAAAAAAGAGGAGTTGGAATCGGAGGGAAAAAAGTTTTCTTTTCTTCAAAGTTTTCCTTTCCACTTACCGGAGCTAGCTTGAAGTCATGATCGGAGAGTGAGATGTAGATATCCACTTCGGACCTTCCATCTTCAGTCATGAGCACGTTATCATTCTCATCCAATACTTGGAGCTCCCCTTCCATCTCGATTACTTCGATTTTCTGTGATTCCGGCTCCTCGGGGGAGAGGGACTCGAGGATGCAGTTGACCCAGAGCTTGTACTCTGCCTTAGTCTCGCGGTCCAGGTCTGCCTTCGTCGTGAGGATGTCGGACAGGGGCTCATAGTTTCGCGCTTTTGTTGCTGTCAATACGCCTACGCAAAAATATATATTTAAGAACAAAAAAATTGGTTTAAAATGTTCTGCATGTTCTTTCCCCTTCATCATCCCTCATACATAACTAATGAGGACAAGATTAAGATGGGCATGGGCACAACTCCAGTGAAAACTAAAACTGCTCTCTTCGATTTGCATAAATAATTGAGAGAGAAAAGGAGAGGAAGTGCTGAAGGTCGAAAGTCGTAATGAGTCCCTGAATGGAATAATGGTGAAAATGAACGCTTCATGTGATGTGATACATGGATTATTTGCTAATTGTATCGGACGGAAAGGAAACGGAAGAATCATAATGTTCTCTATTGTCTTATGTATATACACAAGACAAGTCCCGCTCGCTCATAATAATCCCATAGACATGACCAGAAACTTTTTTTGTGCTTTTGCTTGAATGACGAAGATTAAGTTATGACAAATTGGATTTACACTTCTTTCTCGTTTGAGCGTTTGAATCCATGAACGGAATCACCAAATACTTTTTTCTTTGGGTTGGCATTTGACATCAAATAAAAATGCAATACATACCTGTACAATAATTTTCCCACAACTTTTATTCCATCTTTGTACTTTTTTCTAGCGGAAATACATGACATGAGATTTCCTACAGGTAATGTTTTGACGCAAAGAGATATGATTTTCGACTACAACCATATTAAATGCCCTGTTATTTTTATTCTTTTCCATTGTTCACACAACTAAAAGTTTTAAATTGTCCTTTCTCTCTGCCTGTCTAGAGAAAGTTCTGTCGCAATCTAAGCTGTCAGATCACTTCTATTTATATATACTTACCCTGATCGATGGAAACATTATAGGTGACTTTCATTGTCCCACACATTCCAGGTAATGAGCCGAGGTAGAACACCGGAGTCACTGGAGCATTCTCCATCACTCTCAAGTCGAGTTGATTAGTCCCAGCGAAGCACAATTCTTCCTGCAGAGTTTCCACAAAAAAAACAACAACAATAAAACCATACTCACATTCACATTTCCGTTCAGCCCAGTCCAGTCCAGTTGAGCAAGCAGCATCAACAACATCATCATCATTTTATCATCATCATCTCGAAATTGACTTGTTTTTACCTTGGACAACGTTGCACAGTCAACCTTCCGTGACAGGATCGTGAGTCCCGACATAGTCTTCAAATTTAGTGTCATCGCAACAGCCTTGTCATTCTGATGATGATGATCCTTCTTCTTCCTCATCTCATCCTCTTGCTTCACGGAGTTCGAGCTTTGCTCCAGTACTGCTTGCACCCTGTAGCGGCATGTCACTCCAGGCTCGCCAACCACACCGGAATCGATTGCATTATCTGCAAAAATGAGAAAACGTAACAAGTCCGTAAGGAATTAACGATTTAATTGACCCGATAAAACTACTTATAAGAAAAAAATATTTTTCTTTCAAGCTTGTGCATTTTTTCATTGTTTTAAATGAAGATAAAATGTATTTATGTAACAGGTTCAAATATTTTTAGAGATGCTATTAGTTATTATTGTATGTATATGGTAACGCAATTCCATGTCGTCCTTATCAGTTTACATGATCATCTCTCCTTCTGCGTTGTTATTATTATAGTCTAGATGAGTCGACGTCAATTTGTATGCATGTAATTAGAAATATAGCGTTGTTTTCGTGGTGAAGAGCGGTCATTATGACGACTGACTACGTAATAATGTATTCTGCATTTGCATCAGAAACCGAAACCATTTGGTTTCACTCAAAAAAATTTCTATTTTTGAATGAACTCTCCGAAGCTTAGAAGAAATTACGGTTTCCATAATTTTTTTTCTCTCTCATTTTCTTGAGATTTAATCTGAAAAAAACTATAGTTTGGTGTGTATTCGCTCATCACCATCACCATCATCATCGTCATAAAAATAACCTGGCCTGGCTCTGGCTTTTGGCTTGGTTTGGCTTCGCTTCATATTATAATTATCTTCTTCATTGAGAGGAAACATTTCCCCTGAATCAAACAAAATATATTATATTTATATCGCATCTTCTTCCTCGCCACGTCGTCGTCCTTCGTTTCAAGAAGTGAACTTGAAAACATGCAAAAAATAATATATAAAATGTATGTATGTATGTATTTCTGCCTTTTTCTCATCGGTGCAGATGAAAGAGGCGTGTGCTCTTCTTCCTCAGTTTAAAAAACCAAAAACCATTATTATTTCTTCCACGCAATCGTATTTTATTTAAAAGAAAAACAAGTGAAGAAGGAAGATCTATCTATCTATCCGCTGGCTACTATGTACTACTGCTACTGTGTTGCACTGCAATTCTCCTTTTCGATTCTCATCGCTTCAGATAATTCCGACTTTTTTTTACTATAGAAGAAAAAGAGAGATTGCAAATGTTTTCTTCAAAACGAGGAAAAAATGTTTGAGTGTGTAGGTATATATTTTTTGCTGAACAAGAGCAAATGATTGAGAAACCAAATTTACAGTTGAATCCACTACTACAAAACGCGTGAAAAATCCCCTGAGCAGTACCGTTTTCTTTCATTTTTGTCAGTATGAAATAAATGAAATGAAATGAATGCAGCGTTTCCTCTTTCTCGTAAAACGGCTCGGAATCTGAGAGTGTAAGTTTCATAGATAGGCGTTTCAATGAGCTTTTTCTTTTCCTCGGGGATGATTAGGACTTTGGACTAGGACGTGGGACTAAGGACAGATCCTAGAGAAAATAATGACCACTGCTGACCATCCGCATACGAGAGGAAATAAAAGTGAAGGGGAAATGCTGATAGCTGGCGATTTGTGTGAAACTTTCATCGGCGAGCTTTCATCGAATATATACATGCATTGACTCCTCCAAGCTTATTATTTTCCTTTGGGGAAACTGCTATGCCCCCTTCGTCATTATGCTTATCATTTGATATTATATTATGCGATAAGAATAATGGTAGCGATCAACTTTCTTTTCCATCCCTGTTAGCATAATTCATACAGAGACCTCTGTCCATTTATTAGGATCACGCGGTTATAGCGTAGATACTTATGATGTTGTGCTGTGAGTGGTAATGTACGTACGTACGTCCATCCGCACGAAAAACGCAGTGTTCGAATTTTGATTTTTTTTGCAAACGACTTCACATGTAAAATAATTAGATTGAGTTGGCTAATTGAGCACAATCGAATAAATCATTCTACCGTTGTTGCCGTTAAATGTTTCAAAAGTGAGAAACTTCAGTGAAGCAAGTTTGTATTGATTTTCTGATAGATCGATTAGAAGTGTCAAATTTGAGCTTAGACGCTTCCCTTGGTGTTACATTCCAATAGAATTATTAAAGTATTTGCAAATTATTTTCCTTGTTTCTTTTGATTATGATATGACTCCGAAGTATTATTGGAAATGGGAAATATTCAAGTTCCGAACCAGATCTTAAGAACTGTTCACGTGATCCTTCTTACTATTCCACGACTATGATTTGGTTTTCTCTTCACTAATGGCTACAATTACGAATCAGGTTACGCATTTACAGATGCCAGCGACGTACTGCTTGACAATGGGGAGTAATTTTGCAGAAGATAATAATTCCAGGAAATGTCGTTTTATCCATACACATCAAAATTTTCCCCTGCTTACTTAGTTAGATATACATACCTTGTCCTGCTAGTTTTGTTTCGCAGTTTCTCCATTAAGCACCATCACAGTGAAAGTCAACGAGGGTGTATGTACATGTATTTTCTGTTCTTTCTGACTATTAAATTGTTTGGAATGCGGCTTACATAAGCTTTCTTTTCTTGTAGATTGGATTAGATTTTTCCTCTAATGTACTCCACTTAAACTTCCAGAAGTATTTGAAGTGCACCACTTGACTACTTCTTCTTGTTGTTCATTTCAATTTTTTTTGAATGAACCACTTTCACATCTTCAAGAATGCTCTGCTCTCCCATTTCCTGTCTTCTGTCGTTTTCCCACACATGGAAATACAACAAGCTCGACATCATTACTTTAGGAAGACCCTTCCTGTGCAAAAATGCCATCTCATCTCTTCTCCCCCGCACGCTACAAGACAGCAGCAAAGTCATAGTCATAGGCCATTCGCAGTGATGCGATAGGAAACATTAGCATTTTCTTTCACGCATCAAGGCTACGCGAATATGTCATTAGAGCAGACCTCGCATTTCCCCCGCTTTACAATACAATGCATCGCACAACACCATTTTCTTTCATTGCATTGAATTACCACGTTACATTACACTATTATGTTTTCCTCCGCCGGCTTCCTTCCCCCAGAAAACTAACTTGTCCATTAAAAGCTGTTTTGTGTGTGTGATGTGGCGTATGTAATTCTATCATGCAGTATATATAATACATATTATGTGCATGCGTCGTCGTCGTCTCTGGACTAGAAAACTTGATGAATTTTTTTACGTTTCAGTTGATTTTGATTCATTTTCTTAGATAAAGACGGAAAAAATGACGTAAATTCGGAACAAGAAAATAACACTCGACACCAACCAACCCAGCCTACTTCACTCTCCTCTTCGTTATTCTCTTCTCAGTTGTTTGATTCTAATAGTTCAAGGAAATTCACAAAAAAATCTAACGCAATCATCATCGCCTTTGTTTTCAAACCCAGCTATGTAATAGTAATGGGGCGTTTTACAAATATAATTGCGCCTTAATCTAAACGTTTTTCCGGATGTTTAATTTTACATTTCAAAATTTACTATTTCCAATATAGTCCACAATGTCCGATTTAATTACTTTCAAATTTATTGCATATTCACGTAACATTTCAATGATGAGGCCCCAATCCCAATACACGTGTAATACGATCTGTAGGATCCGAAGAAAACCATAAATAACTCTTTACGAAATATTTATGCTCCGTTTAAGAAGGCGCGATAACTCATTGCATTGTAATCGTAATGCCATGAAACGAAATGAATTATATGCAAAAGCAATGCAATGCACCTGTACTCCTCTAGACTAGATCCATCCTCAACAAGGACCATATAAATACACCGAGAAAAAAAATTTACAACACACTCAATTTTTATTTCTCGACTATTACTATTACGTGTACGACTTGTGACTGTAAATTGTAATCGTAATTCGTAACCAAACCAAACCAAAAGTGTAAGGAAAAAAGTCTGCTGCTGCTGCTGCTGTAGAAAACATGTAGGCACATGTATATGAGCCTAATTATTCGGCTACCGGTCACGCTCCACAGCAAATCATTTCCACTCATCGAAAGCACTACAATACAATACAACAACTTCAAGTTTTTCAAGTGTGCTGTGCGTCTCTCTAGTCTAATCTAATCCAATCCAATCCAATCCACCCCGAAAAAATATAATTCATGAGCTTTTTTTAAACATAAAAATTTACAAAAAAAATATTGTAATTGTAATGGCTATGGCGTTCCTGCTTTGCTCTGCCTTCCTTTTTGTGCGTTTCCCTCTTGCCCTTTGCACTGAAAACAATTTTTTTGTTTGCAAATTAAATACAACTATACACAAACTAGACGAGATCAGACCAGACCAGTCCAGACCGTGGCATGGCGTGGCAGGAAAAAAAATTGTAATAGGAAAAGTAATTCGTAATCTTAATAACTTTTGATATGAAAAAAAATTTTACGGCTATTTACTATTTTTCGGATGTTTTACTTTTACTACACCTATTTTTTCCCTAAAAAAATAGGCAGCTGGGGGTGCGGATTTTTTTTAAAGAAATGTATTTTGCTAGGCATGTATGTACCTACACCTCACCTCTGTACTTCTGATTCACATGCCAAAGTATTTTTGTTTTGTTGAGGTGGTGAGGTTTCCTCAACATGTATGTATGTAAGTCAGCACATGCGTAGCGTACACATTCTTTCCGGTGGACTGACTGGGCTGGAGGTGCAAAAAAAATCCCTGGATTTCTGGATGGATACCTAATTGAATAGACATCGACAAATAATACTTTGTTTGTACATACATACTTTGTTCGGACGCGTGCATTTTTGCACCTGCATCACGTCCCATTTTTTGCTAGGCCCTCTCGATTAATTTTTCTCTGATTCGTTTTTTTTCAAAGAAAATTATTCTCGCTTCCGGTCCGGCTGATTCACATCCGATAAAATGTACATCTGGCTGGATTGGATTTATTGGAGACGAGTGAGCGCGTGGCCAGGGAATGAGATGGGGTGGCAGCAAGCATGCCCATATAAAATACACATTTCATTTTCTTGTTCTACCTTAAACCAGACCACACCACGTTTCTTTATTCATTACGCTCTCAGTAATTACTCTTCTTCGTGGTTTAAAGAAAGTCTCAAGTACCTTCGCTAGATGCAATGCATGTTCCTGCGGTTTTTCTCTGCGGCATCATTATCATAGGCCTGGCCTGTCCTAAGCCAAACTAGAGGATTTTTTTATTAGTCTTCTTGGTTCCTTTTCAAGAGTCTCTTTCTTCAGTAATGGCCCTTCTCTCTGTTTCTGTTCTATTCTCCGCGAAAGAAAGATTGTCCTCCTACAAGAGTCTTAATTGTTACTCGTGTAGGGTAATGTAGCAATTTTAATCAGTGCCTTGGCCCTATATCAAAATGTGGAAGTGCTTATGTACTATATGTCCACCCGGGACAGCGTTTTCTACAAGTCTCAGCAAATTTTTTGCCACTTCGGAGATGTCATGCATTCCCTTTTCTCTCTCTCTCTTTCACTTTCTTTTCCAGGGCTCGACTCTCTTTTCAAGTGGAATATTCATGGACATTTGAGACTACTTCAACGAATTACTTCCCCTTCACTTTGGTTTTTTAGCTTCCTCCAGAACAAAAAAAGTTTTTCTTCCACGCCAAACCAAGCAAGCCGCACACTTCAGTAGATTTTGCAGCTGTTCCCCTCCAAAAAAAAGAAATATATATAGGTAACTACACAGAAATAAGTAAGCTCAGACTTTTTTCTCTCTAAATATTATTGCGTGGGCAGAGCTAGGGAAAAAAATAAGTTTCCTCAGCAAAATACAAAATGAGCAACTTGAAAGTGAAAGAGATGAAACAAAGGCAAGTTATAGTTTATTTGACAAAATAAATGAATTTGCTCAGTCTCAGGGAAAACTTGCTATTATTTAACTCATGTAAAAGAATTTAAAAGGAGAAATAAATTACTTTTAAAAACCATGTACCTCAGTAAAAAAAATTTGTATGCAAAATAATGTTCCTAGCATTAGTATTTACACACCCATTTATTTATTTTCATCCAGTTCTTTTCCATTTGTAATGCTTTGCTTGACAGAGTCGCGTTTCACCTTCAACTCTCAGCGTCTCTTTTCCAGCAAAACAGATTGAGAGAGATTCAGATACTAATAGGTTTTACGTAGGTGGACACTTTATAATAATAGCGGGGAAGTTTTCAAATCGGATTACGATTACATATCCTATAATTTTGATATCCACGGTGGGATGGCTGGATGGCTTATGCCTAAAATAAATAGGTAATATATAACGATAATTTTTTACATACGGAAAAACTTTTACCGGTGCGGAGCAGGCAATACAAAATTTTCACGTGTTCAGTCATGTCAAATCATATAATGGAATAGGGTTTTTAACTGAGGCCGCGAATAATAGTCCTCAGGGATAAGCCTAGTCAGGTTCAGGTAGGTACTTGTAATTGTAAGGCAATTCTACGCCCATAATGAGGAATTATATATACCTACTTATGGATCTGTCGCAGGACTTGAGATACTCAAATAAAGAGATTACCATGCTCATTTACAAAACAGAAGGAGTCGACAGTAAAAAAAATTGGAATAAAACTCAATTTCAGGGATTTATTAAATTATAAGTCCCTCCTATGTTGAGCCTACGCGCTCTCTAATCACTAATCAGTGATCACATAGAGTAACTATATTCATTCAATCAAAATGTAGCTTAACTTACATCCATACCTAATACATCATGATAAATGATAAGTCGTATAGTCGTATTACACTTTTGATTTCTGCGCAGTTAAGGCTTTACCACAATACTAGGTATTTGGAAGTTACAAAAGAAGGGTGTTGGTGTTGCATGTGTATTTATTATTCGACAAAGCTATTTTTTGCTAAGGTAAGTAACAAGAGCCTCTACATCAAATTGCATAGGTAAAGTAAGGCTCATTTATTATAATTGAAATGTAAAAAGCCTCTACAAATCTACATATGTATATGTACTAGCATGAAACATGACATGTCATGCCATGAACTAAAATTGTGCGTAGGATTGAATTCGAGAGTACCTCAACATCTTATTAAAGTACAGTATTAAACTTTGACATTTCCGGAGCCAAAACGCCTACGCTAAAGTATGAATATACATAAAAAGCGAAATAAAATCATTTGTTTTTTTCTGGTAAGTTTGGATTCCTTCCCTCTAATGCAATTATAACTTTCTCAGTATATAACGCGTGGTTTCCCTTCACAACTGTTCAGTTTTGCATAATGAAAAAAATAAATAAGGAGAAAAAATTTTCTTTTCATGGAGAAACAAAGCCAAAGCCAAGCTGGTGTATAATATTCCATCCGTTTTAGATCAGCTCCAGGAGGACAATACTTTTCGAGACCAAAAAGACTAAAGCTAAGCCGCAAATGTGAAAGAAAAGTCGGGTTCGATAAAAAAGAACGATTTGAATGAAACTGGAAATGTCCAATTTAATGTCCACATTTGGATTGTAGATAAAAAAAAAGAGGAGCAAAGACTAAACATTGTGGAGCATTACCCCCAAAAGAAATAGAAAATGACATTTCCTCTCTGAAAGAAAAAAAGCTTGACATTTTATTGTCATCTTACCACTTCCGTGGCTATCCGGTAGCACAACAGAGATATTTCCGAGGTTCTGATCAATCACTAGCCGCAGACATTTTGTGGGGAGCTGAGTCTGGTTTTTCCCTTTTCCACCACCACCTCTCTCTTGAGTTGTTTGAATGGGCTCCGAGATGAAATACTGGATCTGGCCGTCTTCATCTGACTTTGCGATGGCTTTGACTACGTAGAGGAATCCATTTTCGTGTAAATTAGGAATAATGCTGCTAACCACTATAAAGTAAAGCTTTCACTATTTTCCCTCCCTCTTTCGTTCTTCTAGAACCAAAGGTCAGTCTAACCCTCGGGCTGTAGTAGCACCGAGGCACCTAAACGTATGGATTAAAAAATAACAGAAAAAATGAGAACTTTTTGGAGAAAAATACATGACTTTCATTTTTACCTCACATTAAATACATATCTATTTTTTTCTTGATAGTTGTAGTTCATTGATGAAAAATCTTTTTTTATGAGTGGTGTGATGTTAAATGAGATGAAGATGATGATTGTGAAAAAATTTGTGTGGATAGCTACAAAATTGGATTTGAAATTTTTTTCTCTTCAGCTAACTACCTACCTATCCACTCCTACTCCTACTACTACTTGATCAATGATTCACACTCGATGCACATTAGCAGTCCATTATGCTGCTCATGATTTCTCCCGAGGATAAACATCCTACTAATTTCTGAAATTGTGAGAGAAAAATCCATTTTCGGGCTTGATTTCCCTCTTCACCTTGACAATAAAGAAAAGAAGTTACTTGGTATGCATTGCGCGATTCCCATTTCCGGCTTGGAACAAATACAAAAAATGCGTTTAAAATGCTCCTCTGCTCCTCTTCTTATTCTTCTACATCATCGCCTTAGGTATGCATGCCAGGACTTGTGTGTTCAGAGGTGGAACAATGATTCTTCCTAAAAAAATAACACAACGTAGCCAAAGCCAACATGCAATTTTTTCCCATTTTCATGACTGCTGCTGCGGAAAGTCATTTTGATACGATAATGGCTAAGCTGAAATGATGTAATATATGACATGGCAATGGATATCAATCCGAACTACTAAGGTCGAAACGTAATAGAGTGTATTGTTCTCTTCTAGCTCATTCAATTTCTCCATTTTTTTCTTCTTCAGCCATTCATTAATGAACTGAACTGAATTGAATAGCTCGGCATAGCAATCGCAATCGCACTGTTGGCTCCGCCGACAACAACGCAACGACGCCGGCGAGAAACTGAAAATTTATATTGATGTAATGGTGAAACGTGCGATGGTAATGTAATGGCATGCTTGCTATTTTTTTAAGAGTTCGTTTCGTGTAAATTAGGAATAATGCTGCTAACCACTATAAAGTAAAGCTTTCACTATTTTCCCTCCCTCTTTCGTTCTTCTAGAACCAAAGGTCAGTCTAACCCTCGGGCTGTAGTAGCAC
>JAHZNI010002193.1:0-10815 GCA_027744415.1 Seira ritae | reverse complement strand
CTACATATGTAATGGATTTAGACCTATTTAAATTTGTCGTTAAAATTAAAGCATCATCAATCTTTACGCGAGATCCTCCTTATGCGTCTTTACGAAGGTTTATTAAAAATTGTAACGGAATTTAACTGCAAAGGAAGCATCTTAAATTAAATTTGACGTCTCCAATGGATTTCTGTGACCAGAAAACCCATCAAACGATGCCTCACTTAAAATTCACAATTTTGAAATTTTAACGATTTTTAACGGTAATGGAAGCTTTCAAAATTGATTTGGACATTTCCAGTCGATTCCTGAGGTCAAGAACCCTATATAAGCATGCCAAACTTATGCTTTACAAGTTTGAAATTTTTAACGGTTTTTAACTGTCAAAGGAGTTAACCGATCGCGCCCATCAACGAACTTAGCCTAGATATTGGACTGAGGAATCGATTGCATAAAACAGAATTAAAAAATTCGAATTCGTTCGAGAGTTATCGTCTGGACGGACGTAAGCTACCACTGACAGCAGGAAACCAAAAGTATCTACGCATAGCTTACGCTTAGCGAGATCCTAATAATGTTGTATTCATTCAGAATACGCGTGAGTGAAAGCGTACCATAATATTATTTTATAATGGGAAATAAGATGACGAATGCTTAGCTTATATACCTACATACGATGATAGCGCCCACACATGCGTGGCAAAAAATACATAAAAACCGCCCGGTCGCCCAAATATAGGTATATGTATGCGTCCTTACTTTACTTAATGATGGTGAAATTCAGTGTTGAGGATGGAATCAGTAAAGCACAAGGAAAATTGATTGACTTTCCGCTGGTCCATCATGATTACGATGGATCCTCGTCTTTTTTATTTAAAAAAAATGCGATTGTCTTTTATTCCATACTATATCGCCTTCAGCATTATCATTGTCTTAATAAAGCAACAAAGCGTCATCATCGTTTAATGTGTTTAGTAAGGAATACAAGCAGATGATAATGTTTGAAAGCCCTGCATATATCTAGTAGTTCTCGCGAAAAGAGGGTAAATTTTTTAATAGATGAGATATGTCAGAGGAGGAACGTTGAATGGAAATGCGAAGAAATGGAAATAACGTTGAGTTCAACTCCCTCAAGACATGATTTGAATGCATGGAACATTTCACGCTGCCAGAAGAAGAGTTCCACTAGGCGGATCATTGCCATATCCGGTTTTAGGTCGGTTCCTCACAGTAGTTTTCTTTTTCCAGAGGAAGCTTAGACCAAACCAAAGCGTTTCCCTTAATGCTTAGGACTGGAAGGGATTCTTATCAAGGAAACACATTCAATATATGTATATCATGTGTATGCAAGAGGCATAAAACTTTAATGTGTAGGAGCCGTGGGCGCTATTTTAATTAGATACATGCATGCATATTTTTACATCTACCGTCTTCCTTTTTATTCTCTTTGTTTTGAGCCAGCCTTTCACTACTAATCTATCAGCATCCCCTCAGGAGCTTTCCCTCTAGTTATCCTTGTCATTCCGCATCCCAACTACAATATATTGTTTGGTCATACACTGTCATGATGAGGAGGATGACAAAAACACACTCTGTACACTTTACGATGTACTTAGAGTACTTTGGTCTTCTCCCAGAGTTCCTGTTCCTGCCCTTTATTCGCAAATTTTATGTCCACTCACTCAGTCATAAAAATTGATTCCGTTGTTTTACAGTACGACATACTTATTATTCTTATTATTGTGTTTTCATCATTTATTTAAATAATGTGTTTCATGGTTTATAAAGCATGTGCATGGTTTCATGGAGCGAGCACTAATAAAAGCTACAGCTATAAAAAGATTCGTCCCTGATGGGCACGTCCGCGTATTCAGATCAGCGAGCAGAGCTTCTTCTTCATATTTACTTGGTTACCTACTTGTTTTCCTCGTTGGTGAAAGAAAAAGTCGTCTCCCACTTTTCTTAGAATCCTTGTCCATTTTTTTGTCTTAAACAGTCAGTTATTCAGCCGCGTCTTATCATAATCCGCCTCGTGTGTAGATGCGGCACGACACGGTGAATCCATTGAACTGGAGAAAAATTATGTATCCTAGTCATTTCCCCTTTATTGTCATCGCTTTACTTGCTTCCTGTCTCTATGTCCCTAATAACTGTCATTGTCATCGTTGCCATCACCACCATCACGATCATTATTTTCCTTTCCCAGAGAAAATCCTCTCCCTCTCTCCTAAACTTACTGAGCTTAGTCTCCTTCTTAAGGCTATTCATCACTTCCCATTTTCTCGGAAATAAAATAAAGCTTCTCAGAAATAAGAAAGGGTTTTTATTTTCTCCAAATAATTACGATCTTTGCTGCAATCGTGGATGTTGTACCACATCTCATGATGCTTCATTCATCATCCCGCTCAACATAAAATATTTTTTCCTTTGTCCGTCATAATGCTTAACGTATTACAATATTTTACCTACGCCCATATAAAAAAACTTTGATTTCCTCATATCGGAATGCTGGAATCTCATTGAAATCTTTCCAATTCGCCTTTCACTAAACTTCTCCAGGAACTCCAATGCGTTGAGAAAGAAAGTTGTAGTTGAAAGGATTATAGACCTTTGAGATCTTTCTGTCATAATTTTTTTACTCAGAATATGAAAACTTTACTCAATCTCTTCGTAAAATAGCATCATTATTCCAACTTTTATTTCAATAGAGAAAAATATATTTATTTGAGATGATGGCAAAGGGAACTTTGCAAAAGGGATTTGAAGAAATTGGGAAATTCACTGTACGTCTTTGTCATGTACAATGGCATTGCAAAGTATTACACATACCTAGGTACCCTTAAATCCGCTCAGGAAGTCAAAAGGGCTGAAATGCGAAATGCCTTTCGATCTTCTTATTTCGCTAAGCTTTAGTGACTGGGATTGCCATCGCGGTAATAGGGAAAGGTCTAAAAATATGTGCCAAGAGTAGGAAAAAATACAACTACGTAAGATGATTTTCCTATTGTGCCTTGGCCTAGCTTACTATACTCGGAGGCAAAAGGAAGCAAATGACTTGCAATTCAATAATGCGATAGATTGGAGGAAGGAGGAAGCCATTGTTAATTTTATTATTCCTCCGAATGGGAATGAAGGACGAACGAGGCAAGTCAGTTAGTTAGTTAAGACCCAGATGCTAAAGACACTAAAGGGGGGAAATATTTGAAGAGTATAAGACGGTTAGGAAATAAAAGTATTTTCTTTTTGGAGAAGTGTAGAAGCGATGAAAGCCCTAAAGCATAAAAGGCATTAGCGTAATGAGAGTAATAATGAGGGATGAGCAAGGCCTTGACGAGGAATTAATCTGGAAAAGGAGAGAAACACTGGGAGCATTCGTTTCTACTTGTTTTCAGCATGACCACGATGCTGCACGATTCAACCACGGTCGCAGTAATCGTTCTTTATTTAATAAGTAGCATAAGTGTAAAGAAGGAATTAAAACAGGGAAGAGAAGCCATTTGAAGAGCATACGCAAGATATTTACCATGAAAATTACTTAACTGTCAGAAAAAATAAGAGAGATTTGGTTCCCTCTCGAAATCCAAAGCGATTCTAAGATTTTCAAACTGTATGTTTCTGTCTTTCAGACTTCCAGAAGATGTTTGGTTGGTGGATCTCGACGCTAATCGTATCTCCGGCCCATCGAACGCCGAGAGAGACAGTTGCAATTTCGTGCCCGCTCTTCCCGAGCCAGAAGCGTCCGTTCTTCGAAATCATTTGAAACAGGTGAGAAACAAACTGCCTACAATTGACTTTCTCCTCCTTCGTATGCATCCAAACATTCAAAAAATAAGCTAAGCTACACTTCTTTGCAATTCAATCACAATCACCAAGATAATGGAAAGTTTTAAGCTGAAAAGGGGGAAATAGAATTTTAAATATAGGCATCGAATTTCTCCTTTTGTACGTGTCCATATATTCGTTCTTTCGCGATGCTAAAGCAATAGTTTAGAGATTTGACACGTTAATGCCACCGGATTATTTTCGCCATTTATTATATATTTTTTCTTGTCTTCTAAGTACACAAAAGAGCACACCCTCTCATCCTTTCTCTTTTTTTTGTTATTTTTTATCACTGTTTCTGCTCTACTTTTATCTATCTCGTCTTCCCCTATGTCTTGTATAAACTTTCGTTTCTAGTTTGTGTGAGGATAATGATGTGCCTCTGAGTAAGGCGTTTGTTTGTGGTGTCTTCCGTTCCCTTTGTTTTGTTGGCGTGTCCCTTGCTGCGAAGCGCAATTATTGTGGTCTTTCATTTAAAAAGCACGAGGAGAAAATAGGATTGCTGTGTAGGGACTAGTAGAAAATCCATTTAAATCAATGCCACGTTTCATTTCACTTTTTTTTTCTCCACGATGTACAAGATTTAGCTTTGACCCGTAGCCTTAAGGCTGGTAAAGAATACAGGCTTGCTTTTCTCTTTTAGAAGGTGTCCAAGGGGAAATTTCTAACGCTGTTGTCTTTTTCATGCATAAAAATGTCGTCATAAATCAACGACTTCGAAATTTATTATATTGCTGTAAGAAACGGCAAAAATGCGTGGCACAAACAATGTACATACATGATAATATCTTGTACCTCACAACATTTCTTTTCCTGCTGCAGCAATTGCGATAACGAAATAATGATTGAATGTTCTATGTTATGATGCAAGCACACATCTCCATCTAAAAATCCATTTTTGATGTGTAGTAATTAGTATATGAATCGATTATTAATGCAATGATATGACAATGATTCTTTATCCCTTTTTTTCTCTCATTGCCCCACACATTTCTTTCTCCATTTTTGCTCGTCACTCTATCTCTCTCTGCGTGTCTGTCTGTGCGATCAAATCGCTTTAGGCCATGGGTCGCATGGACGTACAAGTCAATTTCATTCCACCTCCTACCGACACCTCCTCAAGTCAAAGTGTTAGTCCATCATTTTCATTCATTTTTACAAAAAAAAATTTGTTTTTAAACTAATGATATGGTTCGTTCGTTCTTGATTGTTGTGTAGTTATAGCTATAGTTTGAACTAGGACTATATATGACATGACTCATGACACTAAACAAAAAATGACTTTCACTTGAACGAACTTTCTCCATTTCATTTTATTCACATAAAAATATATATAAGTAGAGAAATTAATATATTTTTATTGAGCCGTCACAATAAAAGCATATATTAAATGAATATTATGAATAAACTCAATTAATTTTAGGTAGAGAATGCATAATTACGTATTCAGTAGCCTCCAACTACTTTCATTCAAATTAATACGTGGAAAAAACTTAAAAGTTCAAAAGCTGGAGTTGGAGTAATAAAAAGTTCTGTAGACCTAATCTAAACTGCATGGAAAGGGAAAAGTGTTCGCTAACTGCCTGCTTTTGTTGTTTGCACAATATCATCATCATGAATGCTTATTCTCTTTTCCACATTTACATTCTTTGGATTATGTAAATATACATCTGCGTAGTTCAATGTAATTTGTATAAGTGTTGATTAGCTGATAATTATCTAAAACAGTTTTGTACAATGCATGTATGTATGTATCTCACGTATTATTATTGTCAAGTATATTTATTTGTTTCGTAAGTTGTTTTTTATTTTATTTCCTAGTTTTTTGTTTGTTTTTTTTATCATTTTGCATGGCCTCCGTTACTGACCACGCCCTTGTTGGGAAACAAACCCTGGCACGTGTGTAGCTGCTGAAAGATACTAATGTACCGATGAATTGGGATAATTTTATTCAGGCATTGACCTCAATGTCGTCTGCTCCTTTTCCTGAGCTTTCATCTCAACAACACCAGGTCCCTCAAGAGCTGCACTTGGACATCGGCATGGGTGGCCCTGGAAGTTCCTCAGTACAGCTCCAGCACTCTTCTTCTTCGCATTTACCTAGTAGTTCCGGTAGTAGCATCAACGTACCTATTTCTTCCGCTTCGCAGCAACAATCATCAATCTCTCAGCAACAAATTCACCAGCAACTAGCTCAACACCAACAACAACAGCAGCAGCAGTCCTCGTCGAAAGAAGGGAGCGCTGGGACGTCACCTGCCAGTAGCTCATTAGGTTTGCACGGTGGCTCGATTTCTGCACAACAGTCCCCGCAAAGATCGTCCGTGACTACGCCAACACATCAGCAGCATTCGATTGGTGGAGGAGGACATGGAAACCGCCATCCGACCAATTTCAATCCGCTCATCTACGGAAATGATGTGGACTCGGTTGATGTTGCCACGCGAATCGCCATGGTGCTTCACAAATACAAAAAAATATATATTTTTATGTCCTCCTCGGCCATTTTAAAAAATGCATGCATCTCGTCTACTATCTTCGCATATAATATAATTATTTTATTACTTAATATTTTCATATATATTCATCCAGGTTCGATTTTTCAACTCTCCAAATCTTTTGGCCAACTTCAGTGAGCATACAAGGACGCTAAGATTGTACCCTAGGCCTGTTGTTGCATTTCAAATCTCTAGTTTTTTACGCTCCCGCCCACACCCATCATCCCAGTTTCTTAGCAGATTCGCCAAAACCCAGGTAATTCATCGGCCAATAAGTAAATAAGTCTTTTAACTTCTTCCCACATACTACGTTAAATAGGGCAATCATTATAATATGCTCGTTATATGATATGATTACCTATTTACTTTGCATGCTTCTTGAATTAAAAAATGCTTAATGATGAAATTGATGAAACTGGAAACAAGTCAAATCGACTGTGTCCTTGTCTACTACAAAGGCAATCACCGATGATGTCCTCGTGTGGTTTTCCATATCGTAATGAGCATAATAAGTCTTTCTTGATTAATATCAAACATAAAAGAGAAATTTTCGTGGCACATACGCTTGGTCGTTGGCGTTGCTCTTTACGTACTGCTTCCCTTCGGGAAAAAATGAATTCATACGAAAATTAGTTTTTCCACCAACGTAAAGATAATGACATCCGTAAATCGCCACGCGCATACTTACTGAGTTTAAGTGACTTTTATCATTATTAAAGCATAAGTAGTAATCTATATTGGAAGCAAGAAGTTTCCATTCACGTTTCAGCCTTAGATGGCCTACGTCAATGCTCAATGTTCATTTCTTCCTACGGCTTCCATTTAACGACGGAAAAGGTTATGATGGGAAATCCTTGGGAATAGTAGGGGGAAATTATTACATACCAACATGCACAATCCCATTGCTCATTGTGTGACTTGTTTTGCGTAGGCCGTGGAGTATTTGGCTGAGTGGAGCTTAGCACCTACGAATCTGGCATTCCTACGCGTTCAAACTGGAGTGTATGATCCTACAATAATTGGGGATAAAGCCAAATGGTATGCTCACCTTCTCGAACCAATTATCTTCAATATTTACACCGATGTACCTGGATTGTGTTCAGTATTGCGAGGGGGACAGGAAGTCTCTGTTCCTCCAACAGGTAAAATTATAATCATTGGATTGTGTCGCCTCCTTGTCATATTTCATTTCCTTTCATTTGTCAAGAGATGTGACAATTTTTAGAATATTAGTTTGTGTTTTTGAGTTGGCGCGTGTCTCTTGACTTAATCTAAGTGTTTTCTATAGTTTCCTTTCTGAAATGGTCTCTCATTATGGCTATTTTTGTGATTAGATGAAAGTGGGTCTGACTCGGAAAGAGGGGGAAGTGGTGAAAGCACGTCGAGCTACTCCTCCTTGTCAGACTTCGTTTCGGAGCTCGCCTCCTCAGATCTGTCACCGATTGGCCCGTCGTCGGTTGCTCATGAGCGGCGCGAAACGTCGGGTGAGAACAGTGGTGCTGCTCTGGTGACAGTTGCTTCCACTCCGAGTACAAGTAGCCACCAGCTTCATAGTTCACCGAGTCTACAGTCCAAAGAGGGGGAAGTGGTGAAAGCACGTCGAGCTACTCCTCCTTGTCAGACTTCGTTTCGGAGCTCGCCTCCTCAGATCTGTCACCGATTGGCCCGTCGTCGGTTGCTCAGCGCATGAAATCCTACCAACAAGATCCCAATTTCGATGACAACGTTCAGCGGGAATTCTCCATGAAGGATTTTGATAGATCGGATAGGAATGTTACCTCATTATGTAGTGGCCTTGATTCCTCCACTGTGTACAAACCTCCGTCGTCTCTGCAATATCCTGGAGATTTCGCAAGACAGAGGAAGGGCTCAGATTCGGGATCCGGGAGTGGGTCCGGCTCAGAATCAAGTGCTAGTTCGGGGGCGGAGGAGATGAGTGGTGACAGCCGAAGACCCTCCGTGGAGCCGAAAAGCAGGAAAGGATCCGATGTCCCTTCAGCGTCATCTTCACAAAGTCAACAACAATCAATCAGCGAGCGGCGCGAAACGTCGGGTGAGAACAGTGGTGCTGCTCTGGTGACAGTTGCTTCCACTCCGAGTACAAGTAGCCACCAGCTTCATAGTTCACCGAGTCTACAGTCCAAATGAAACGTCGGGTGAGAACAGTGGTGCTGCTCTGGTGACAGTTGCTTCCACTCCGAGTACAAGTAGCCACCAGCTTCATAGTTCACCGAGTCTACAGTCCACACATAAGGAGCCCATTAGACAAAGTAGCTTCGGGTCTGGCTCACTCTTTGGTCAGATCGCGACGCAAGCGAAGGAACTGGTCAAAGAAACTAAAAGACAGAGTAGTCAAGAAGGGTTGCTTTCACAAGTTGATAAGGTATGTAAAATTAGTTTTCCGTTTGCAAGCCCGTAAATAGGGGATGAATGGTCATATTATAATAATTACCTGTCCTTCTCATAGCTTAAGTCGAAAACCAAGGAAAAACTCTCGGAAGTTCGGCATAGTTCATCGTCGGGATCTGAGGATCATAATTTTCTGTCTCCTTTGGAGCAGGTACATCGAATGTGAATTTAAACTCAATAGGGCTATCTTTAAAAAAGTGCTTAAATTAAATAAGCATTTCTCATTTGACTCCCATCAAATAGCTCACGTCGCAGGCCAAGAGAGCTGCAGAGGGTGCAGGGAAATCTGTTCAAGTAGGACTTAGCAAGACAGCCTTAGATGACATAACAATAGCGAGCAAAAGCACTTGGGACGATATAACGAAAACTGCAAAGAAAGGCCTGCTTAAGGTACAAAAAAGGAATTTTTAAAAGGGAAAGGATGATGAAAAGCTGGAAATATGAAGGAGGTTACTTGAAAAAAAATTGCGTTTTTATTTATGAACGCATACAGACAAGAGGGGATTCGACTGAGTCTAGGGAAATAGATGTGAGCAGGAAGGACTCGTTGGAGAGGAGAGATTCCGCATCTTCACTTTCACTGTCCAAAGCCGTGGTGCCTCAAATCAAAGGTGACGTTGGTCGTGCAGTCGGTCGTGATTTTTTCTCGAATATGAGCACAGAGCTAAACGGACTGGCCTCACAAACGTCTTCAATGTTTTCAGACTTGTTCGGGGGTAAGTTGAGACTGTCAAATAATCTCACCTTGAAGTGACTGGGATGCAATCGCAATCTTGGCGTTCATAACGGTCATCTTATACTATTCGATTTGATGTTGGAACGAAAGTTGTAACACTCAATCTAATTCAAAAATTCTAATTTTGGATTTCCACGTCCAAGGCGCACTCTCTTCTTGAATATATAAATACGCTACAAAGCATTTCTCTTTCCGTAGGAGGTGGTAACAGAAGCAGCATATCAGCGTGCGCTAGCCCGATTCGAGCTGGAAGTCCAGCTCCTTCTGTTGCTAGTAGCACAGGAAGTCTTCCAGCTGCAGTGTTGCGTTCCGTTCAAAAAGACCCTTCATCTTCTCAATCTTCCGGTACAGCAGCTAGTGTGGCTCATGGGCCTTTCCCAACTGGACGGAAAGGCTTGGTGGAAAGATCAACATTAATTAAGCACACTACATCCCACCTACATCCACAAAAACAAAAGAGTGATTTTAAAATGATGCAGAAACTGGCTGGAAACCAGGCCACGAGCAGTACAAGCGCTGAAAATCAGGCATTTATTTCCGAGGTTCAAAACCATATAATTAATTTTATCGAAAAGCTCTTTATTTTTGTTATTTTGAAATCAAATAACACCGTGTAAATACTTAGGTGACGAATCAAGTTCTCGCTGGGGAAGGCGTTGGATGGCTACGCGTGGGTAGACTGAAAAAGTTATTTGAGGATGAAAGTTATCGGGTAATGGCAGTCGCAAAGTTGAACAAAACCTTGGACCGGAAGATCGGCCCCGATGATCACATTGATGATGTGGTAAGTCTCACTGGAAAAGTAAACGTCAATGACAGGATTTCATCAGAATGGGCAATGTACTGATTTGGAACAAAACAAAAATTTGTGCTCATTACAGCTAATTAGCAAGCCGGTGTGGAAGGGAATGCTTAAGATGCTACAGCTCCTCATTGGAGGATTAGAGCATAGTTCGGCGAATCGGGGGCTGGGTGGAATGGCTTCCGCTTTTCAGGTGAAAAGAAGTGATCAGCAGTATAAATGTAGTTCTGTCGTTTCAGGAAATGTTTTAATGTGATTATTGCTAATATGTAATGTTCAGATATTGGAAATCGCACATACGCATTATTGGACGAAGGAATTGACTGAGTTAAGTGGTGACTCAAGCTCACAATATTCGCAATACCTAGAACCTACTGGAATAAGTCCTGGGGCAATGTCGATGGGAGCATCTCCGGTTTCGTCTGTCCAAGTTTCCCCCGAACCCTCGAGAAGACCATCTGCACAATCAGGAGAACATTCCAGTAAGGCAGCAAATCAAGGAAGAGAATGGTGGCGAGGAAGAAATCTATAATTTCATTTCTTTGGTTTTTATGCAACAGAGGAAG
>JAHZNI010002192.1:0-10729 GCA_027744415.1 Seira ritae | reverse complement strand
TGTATGGATTATAGTACTTGTGGATCTATTGTCATTCCCATTTTAGTTAGACTATGGGATGGTTATGCCCTATTACTCATATAATATACCAACTATCCTTAACTATCCTGCCTAGCCACGAGAACAAATTATGTGCGAGTCCATAATAAAACGCTTTCCAAATGATTTTACACATTCCAGAAGACTTCACCATTCTCTCTCTTCTATTAGCAGAATAGGGAAGCCAAAGCCAACCAGTCGCAAACAAATACAATGAGTATTAATTTTTTAAGAGCGTGCCATGAATTCGCCTAGTAATACAATATGACAATGGAAATGTGAAAGGAAAGGAGGGGAGCACTGGAGTAATACAATACATACATGAAATTGTGTATGAAGAAGAAGATGATGATCATCATTGTACAATGCAATACTACCAAAAAAATTCCCTCGCTCTCATTTTCATTCCTTACGCCTGCAGACAGTACTACCCCTTTAACTTCAGCAAGCACCACTTTAGTTTTCTAAAGCACAACAATGCATTTAAAACTAAAGCTGTAATATTTTCCTTTTTGCCTCAAAAAAACTTTTTTTTCTAGCTAGAGATGAAAAGGAACATGGGAAGAGGAAGTGAGAATACTGAGTGTTTGGATATAGCTTATTCTATTCGTTATCCGGCTCGGAATAAAAAAAATAGAACAAGATCTCAAGCTTTAGTTTCTGGATTTTCTATTCGCTCAAGTGAAAGCATTCTCGTTCACTCACTCTCTACTCTTTTTAGTCGTTGGAATAACAGAATAGATGAGGAGATGAGAAAGTCATATCTTTTGCAACCACCATTTTACATAAATACTCCGTTACATTTACATATGCAGTAGTGGCAGCTCACCAACCAGTAGAGGAGTCATACTGCTGGGGAGAAAACTGGAAGTGAAGTGAGTTGTGAGTTATGCAGTGCAAAAAGTCTTCTTTTACTCGGTACTATTTAACGGGTAGGCACAAACAATAGAAGAGCCACACACACACACAGAGAAAGAGATGAGAAAACTTGCATGCATGCCAAAAGTAATGGTTCGGCAGTGGTACTAGTGGCTGACTAGCTGCTTCCCGGTCTCGGTGCAGGTCTTAAAGCCACGATCACGATGATGATGATTATGGTGGCTGAAAACAATAATATAAAGATGCCGACGTTGATCATCATGACGCTGCTTGAAAAGCCGGTTATTTTCAGCTTTGCTAGTAGATTGCAAAGACTTAAATAATATTGGTTCGCTAAATCTTTCCCTTCTACGGAGCTACTATATTATACTCCCCTTTATATGATGCCTAGTTGCGTACCTATGCATGTGGTATAATACACTTGTTTTTAAGCAATATCAAAGCTGAACGGTAGTAATTTCATACATATGCGTCGCTTTCCCTTTCAACTTGAAAAGCCTCTCTCTCTCTCTCTCTCGCACTTCCTCCTCCCAGACATTTTTCCTCATTTCACGATTAAAAGCAGGAGCATTTTTTACTCTATTAAACAAGACTAAAAAAGCAACAGTAGTGAAAGTACCGAACAGCAACTTTGGTATGTACACATTGTGGTTCTGTGTGAGCAACTCAACTGAACGTGGTTTACAGTTATTCAAGAAAAACCACTTTAACGTTTTTTTCCTCCCTGTACCAGTGTGCCAGAGAACATACTGTGCTTGAGTCAGTGCCACACTACTACCTCTCTCTCTCCTCCATAAACTTTTTTGAATACCTCAAGTATATCATTTAGCTCACTCCTACAGAGCAAGAGCTGCAAGAATGTTTATCCTCTCATGCATGAATTTTTACAACATTTCAAATAAATATATACTATTTCTTCTTGGAGCACTTGAATCATTGCCACACACATAATATGCATATGTGGACTACTTCCACAGACTCGTCTCGTGTTCAATGCTGAATTGTTTTACGCAAAAAAACGTAGTATAAAAAATATGAAAAGAATTTAGCGACAAAAATGCTTTTCCTTATACATATGTAAAGACATGCATTACCACTCCAGTCCAACTGTAGTTTCAGCACTTGAGTAATATTATTCCTAAAAATAACCATATCAATTCTCCTCCAAATTCTTTTTCTGCCGTTGCCCTCACCTCGCACTTTTTCCTCAGTACACCAACAAAGGAAAACAATTTTTCAGATACTTTGTGCAAACCACTAGTCAAAATGTCTCTAGATGATGTATATCATCATCATGATCGTCATGCACATCGATATAGCCGCAACAAAGGACAACCTTTCTATCCCTGATGGAAAGAATATTTTCATGATCAATGGCTCGCTATCATTATCGTCATATCGTACTACCTACGCCTTACTATATCATATCATCCCTTATCCTCAAATCGGTATGTTGGGAAGGAGATGGAAACTTCATGGATTTTATTTTTTGTTGAGAAAATGCCGAAAATAGAAAGCCCTTTCCTTATTACCATTATTTCTCTTTTTCCATTCCCCAGCTCCTAGGAAATATATACACGACAATAACCATTTAGCACGAATGCAATCATATTTCCAACTTCTTATAAAAATTTCTGTTCTTTATGTCGTTGTTGGAAAGCATGGGCAAACTACTCACGCTCAGTTTCGACTAGATAGACCCTAGAAGAAACTTTTTCATACGATTTCTTGGCTACAAGAAGAGAGTGCGATATGTGAGGAAAATATCTCACCAAGTTTCCAAACGCTTTTGGAACAGATAGAAGAAAGTGCAATGCAGCCAAAACCATTCCGGCGCTTTTCCTTGTTCTCCTCGAAAAAAATATGCACGAGTACCTATGCATAAAAGCGTTAACCTTATAAGCTAAACAGTACCTTTCTTTCTCCGTACCCTGAAAAATAAAGAAGCACCCATGAATCCATGCTTGCTTTTCCTCTGGCCTGGTTGCTCGGCGGTCGGTTTAGATTGCGATTGCACATAGTACATGCCCTGTCTTTGGCTTCGTATGGTATAGAGTCATACCACACTCTCATCTCTTACGTATGCATTCTCTAAGAAGCTTTTCAAAGTATTTTATTGCCATTATTGTTGCATTAGATTTCTAAGTCTAGCTTGCCCCACTATCATGTAGTAATGCATGTATCTTCCTTTTCCCCACTACGTACTATGTAGTATTATTATGGCTCAAGTGAGCGAGTGCTCAGTCCCTATTTTTTTCGTACGTTCGTTGATGGAACTTAAGCGAAAGGGGTTTTTTGCACAGGACTCTGTCGTAAATGTAGCGGAGAAACTAGCGAGTGTATTTGCAAAGTTTTTGGTGTGTACTTTCACCATTTTTCTGTATGTGAGTGTGTGTATGTGTGTGCAGGCAGTTCATGTGTATTTCTATTGTATATTTTCTAAGCTAACCGCCTTTTCTGCAAGAGTACCCTGGCATAATCATATCTAAACTGGATTCCAGCAGCTCGCACTCTTTTCTCTCTTTCACACACACACAAACTTACACTCTAGAGCTAGCCGAAAACGTTCTCTTACTTCCACATAGTAGTACTTCTTCAGAACAAGCAAGCCAGAATGCATGCATGCAAAAACCATTACGGTATAAAAAAATAAAAAAGTAAGTACGTATTAGTAGCTCCCCTTCTTCTTACACGTACAACAGGGCTTATTTTTTTCTCGCATGTTTTCTCCTAAAAAACTGAGAAAAAATCCTGCTAAGAATGAAACGAAACCGTACGAGCTGAACTCTAGCAAAGTCTCTTCTTCTCTCCCCACTGTAAGGCGAAGTAAAAAAAAAGTTTTCCAAGTTGCAAAAGCCCTTTCTTGCCCTATTTATAAGATCATTGGTGTGAGTCAGTCAGTCTCGTTTCGTCAGTCTCGTCAGTGGGACACTTGAGGTACCCATCACCTTTTGCACAGAGCTATACTACTACCTAATACTCGCAGTAGCGGTATCAACATATGTAAGAGTGTTTTAAACTTGTGTAGGTAGTACACTCGACCGTTCGCGTATTTTTGTGTGCGGTGTCCTCTATTTCTCTCTGGCCATTTGCTAGTGGGAAAGTGCCACGATCAAAATAATATCGTTGATGATGATGGTGCAGTGCAACGTACTCTGAGCCCACTCTTTTTCTCGTAGTAAGTATCGTGAAATGCAAAGAAAAGGAGATAACGGCGAGGGAAAATGCTGGAATTCCTTCTGTGCGGGGGAGAAAGTCGAACAAGTTACTAGCACCGAGTAAGAAAGTCGGTATCGGTAACAGGAGCAATTCTGCTTACAAATAGCTAATATTATCGTTTCATTCGTTGAAGATACGTATGTATCATCAGCCAAATAAAAAACGGATCTTCTCCGGAGCAAGCTAAGTCAAGCCAAAGCCAATGTAAGCAAAATATATACGAAGGCATAATATTTGCCTTTTAAAAAAGCCCTCCTCTTAAGTTAGGCATTTGTTCATCTTATACCTCGTTTAAAATCATCCTACGTTCTTAGATTTCCTTGTCTTGTCTTATCTGTAAAACGACTTGTATAAACGGTACTACTTTCAAGCTCTCCTTTCTCTTCCCTTTCTTTTCAGTGTTTACCTGCATTTTTCACTTGACCAAAAGGAATGAATACGATTCGTTCATTTTGAGTCAGACAAGACCAGGCTCGACTTGACCCTTTAGAATAGAAGGAACAAGAAAGAAAACAGGAATTAGATAAAACATTGCTTCATCTCATTCATACTGCATTCAAAATAATATTTCACATTCCTCGCTCTACACCAAAGCAATGCACGAATTCTTTGGTTGTGAATAGTGTCCTGAATATTTTGAAAAGATGCCGGAAACTCATCTTTTGATCATATCAAAGAGAGTACAGCAAAATATAAAAACGAGCATTATGAAAAATAACACAGGAAAACTACGGTGAGGAACTTTGTTTAACTTTTTACTTCCATCACTTTCTCATTCTCATCATAGTATGCATGCATGGTCTCGTCAAATTCGGCCATTCCCATCTTATTTCCTTTATATCATTTCTCCTAGATATTCTTACCCGCCTTTCCATCCTTCGTGAATGGTACTGTGTGTGGGACTGCATACTTACGAGAAAGGAAAGGAGAGAGATGTTATTCCCATGAATAATATTACGGTCTCTTCCCATATTTATTATTATCTATGCCTTAAACATGAAAGGAAGGATTCTTCCAGCGGTAAAATATTCAATGCGATTCGTTTGTTTTAAGAGGAAAAAACATTTTGTTTTTTTTTCGCAGAAATTGGCCGGTTAAAAGGAAGAAAGAAAATTACTAGTATGGCAAATTCCATGGAAGGCAAGTAAATACGTGAAGAAATTGTTGAGCAAACGGATCGGATGTATTTTAAATCCTCAATTTAGTATGGCACGATGCAATATCGGAGAGTGGTCTGGTCTCGTCTGGCCAGGTCGATTTTACTGTAGGGATGGAATACATATTTGCAGTTTGGTAGAAACATAAAGGCCGATGAACGAATGGACGAATGATAACTACGACAGGACATGTTTTTCTCCTTTTGTTTTGTTCCTTTTAAGACATTAAGGGAAACTGAAATAAATGGAAAAGTAGAGGAATTGTGTTGTTCTGTTTAAAAAATAGCTGGAGAGGGGAGTGCGAGAAAGGTGAATAAAATCTTTTCCTCCTTTTTTTCTTGTGCGGAGCACTCACTCGGAGATGCATGGCTCGTGAGTAAATTACTTTTTAGGTAGAAAATACCGAAGCAAGCAGTAAGTAATGCCTCTCCACATTCGCATACCTTTGCTTCTTATTCTTCTTTTATTCTTATCGGGTAAAGTAGTTAGACGAAGCATTTCTCGGGATAGATACTAGGAAAAATAACATCTGATGAGGCATAGCGAATGACAATATATACAGGGAGAAAATTTTTTGGTATGCTTTTTCTTCTGCTCCAACACAGCAACCACAGCTATGCTTAAAACGGGCATTCCTATTGTTGTGTTCGCTATCATCATTATTCATGCCTATAACTCCTCACGTGGAATGCAGTGAGTGAAAAAAAAACAAAAAGCTTTTCTTTCGAGACTTTTTGTGGTCAGCCATAATTTTAAATCGATAAAAGTCTTGAGGCGTTTTCCTTTCTTATTTCGCTGGAAAAATGTTGTGGGAATTGAAGGCATGTCATTACTGTTTGTGGTCAGCCATAATTTTAAATCGATAAAAGTCTTGAGGCGTTTTCCTTTCTTATTTCGCTGGAAAAATGTTGTGGGAATTGAAGGCATGTCATGGCACGCAGGAGAAAGTATCATCCTTAACTTTTTTCCTTTTCGGAAGAGGCACAGACTCACTCAGTCAGAGGAAAACACTTTTTTCTAGGTTTGGTGTTGTTTCTTGTAATTGAAGGGGAACAGAATGGAAGAGGAAAAGGGTATTTAGTTAGTAATTCGATATCATCCTTGCGTCTTCCATTTCGTCCTCCCCTGTCCAAGGATATTTTACTGGGATCAGTGGAAATAGGAAGAGAACAAGTCACGTCAGATGTTCATGAGTGTTTTCATGGTCAAAACGATATGCGGGTCTCTACCTTCAGACTAAATTGAACTGAGCGGTACTATATGTGTGTGCTGTTATTTCATGTTTATTTCGGAAGCCAAGATGGAATAGCGTTAAACTTCATTTTGGGACTTGGACAATCCTAAAAATAATTCTGGAAGCTTTCTTTCTGTCTATTTTTGCCATGTGCTTGTATCTCATTCTCATTCAAAAATAGAAGGGACATAAAAGACATTTCTCAATTTTTAAAAAGGTAGTTTGAGAAGACACAGAGGCATTTGATCTAATATATGAGGAAGCATTATTGAATTTTTTAGTTTCCGAGCGTTCACTCAACCGCCACGTTTAAATTTTGGTACCATTAGAATAATTCCATCATGATTGCATTAAGACTGTGAAAGGGGATTCCGCACATAATATGTACCTATGTATATCCATGCATGCCAGAAGGATGCCACATACTTTGCATATTTTACTCTGGCAGGGAATAAAGGTCTATCTCATGTGATTGTCATCATCCTTATCGTGATCAGCATCGCCTTCATATTTTTTATTGTTTGCATATTCCACGCGGCAGCATCATCAGCGGTGAAAAGGTACGAAGGAAGGCATTAGGGAGCAAGCTTCTTGGCATTAAGGCTCGCCCGCCTCACGTAGTTTAATGTCACTCTTTTCTATGTACTTTTTCTATTAGATCAGCAGACGAGCTAAAGTATTTGATGAAAAATTCAATTTGTAAAGCTATTTTGATACAATTCAAATGATAGCCATGAGGGTTTACTCTTTCACAAAAAGGACTACATACATACATACTACTGCCTCTGAAAGAATCTCAAAAGAGGGGAAGCGAAGAATCTAAAAGTGTCTAGAAGTAGAAGTCCAAAAATATAAAAAAGAACCTTTGAGAGAAAAACAAGAAAAGCTTTTTCTTTAAAGTAAATTGAAGCAAACAAGCACTCATCAAACTAAGCATCAGCACCGACCAACTCGTTTCCCAAACCTACTTCTTTATTTCTTCCCTCGAATAAAGTCATGCCTTCACGAAGGAAGTGAGGAAGAGGGCAGCTTGAAGAATATCTATTTACCATATAAATGTGTATGAGTTCACTACATTACATTATTATTGTTTCTTCTCACTTTTGTTTCTTCACAGGAAAACGTAAGACGCCTGGGAGAGCAATGCAATTTTCTCCTCAGCTTTAATGTTCTTCTCCACTCCTGTATGCATCCCATATTTTGTGCTACAATAAGCGGAAGTAAATGTATATATGTTTTCAAAGAAAAAGACTTTCCAAATAGTGTCCTGTCCTATGAACACGGCAACGAGGGATAAAGAATGCTTTGACGGACTTCACTTGAAAAGGCCCAAAGTGAAAACACATCTTTTTTTCGAGTGAGCAAAGTGTACATACGAGTGAACGAGCGGCAAGAGCGACAGCAACACACACACACGTATAGGCAATGCTTTATAGTAGCTTGTAGCAAGTACTTACTAAAGTACTATTGCCATCACAAAAACTTGGAGCTTTAAGGCTACTACTGCCTTTGCTGAAGCAGTAGCGCCTCGTTTTTGAAGACGAAGAGAGAAAAGAGCATCAAGCACTGTGATCATCATCAGTCTCTGCTCTTCTCACACAAAAGTAAAAAGACCTCCCAACAATCCCAAAACTTTCGCTCTCTGCTCACACGTTCGTCGAACAAAGGAAAAACGGAGGAAATAAAATAGATCAAGAGTGTACACTTTTTTTCTCGCTCCTTCAAATGAAAACTGTGTGGAGGACACTGTCGGTCTTTTTATTATTTCACAGGTAGCAGCAGCCTTTGCGTCAAATGAAAAGTTTTTCATTGCGAAGGAAATACTTATATATCGCAAGGTGAAAAAAAGATGAAGAAAGAGGCACACAAGTTCTTATTGTTATTGATTGTTGGAGAAGTGTATACGTATTTTTAGTTTTGAAAGGCCACCACACCAGCCATACTTTAAAATTGAATTCCATCAAGTTGCTAAAATTGGGTGAAAGCACATGTTCTCCTGGTAATATCTGGAAATCCTCCTGCGAAAGTCGAATAGTCGGAAGAGAATGTGGAAGGAGCCAAATCCTGCGAAATAAGTAATACCCAGAGTTTTTAGTACATTCCTCTTCTCAAATGAAAGAAATATTTGAGAGGAGTCTCAAACTACTGGAGAGAAAGTAGAGGATGTATTTTAAGGGAAAAAGTTGAATGTTCGTGCTCTCTCAACCAATCTTACTCGATGTTTACAACAACTCTCGATCTTCCAATTATTATTTTCTCTGATCGTAAAAGACAGTAAATGAAGGAGCCGAAGTGAGGAGGGAAAGAGGTGATTTTTTTAGAAATAATAATCAGTGAAGAAAAAAGTGATGGGAAAAAAGAGAAGACAGATGAGAGTTTTGTTTAGTTTGGAGAACCAGGTATGAGAGTTTTTTAGAAAAAAGAGCGGAGGAAAAAACTCTGTTTTTCTTTCTGAGCTTAAGTAATTCCTATTTTAAAAATAGGTGGCAGAGAGTCAATGCAGGTAAACATGACTTGTGGTGGTGATCTGGTGAAGGGTGGAACGGTGAAAAACGAGGGAACTAGAGAGAGAGAAAAAAAGTTTTTAGCTTTCACCTCGACTACTACTAGTACAGCTCGACGAGCACCAATCTACCAACTAATTTTTCCTGTGGCTTTTAGTAGTGAAGGCGGCAGCGGCTGGTGAAGTACAGTTTCAAATGTGTCCGTCGTCGTTGTTATATAGCTGCTGTGCTCGCCTTACGTTTACTGTGCAGTGGTGTGCATGTGCAGTACACACACATACATATAACTGAACATTGAAATAATGAAATTATCAGTTTTTGAGTAAAATATGAAAACATTCGATTGTTATTTTTCCACCCCATAGTTCTTTATCCAATTTTTAGTCCTCGGAATGCAATCAATTTGTAAAAGAAGACAAGCCACAGAATCAATTTACTTTGCTGAATTCATACTCCTCCACATCCTAGTCTCCTCATATTCTCTCATCATCCAGGAATACTCTACAGAGGAGATCCAAGTGTTGCGGAAGTCGAGCGTGGTAGAATTAAGTTGTAGTAGTTTTAGTAGCCCCATTTCGTCTTACTCTAGTAGTTGTAGTGTTGAACAGGAAGACAAATTCAAATTTGAAGAAGAAGAGGAAGGAATCGAAACAACTTGTGTCAACACTAGTGCTGACCACAAGGACCAAGATAGTTTAACACTTGTGGAGGAACACCATCTTGAACCAAGAGTTTCGCCCTCCTTTGGAAATAGTGTAAAAATCCAAAACCTCCTTGAACTTGTTGTAGAAGTCTTTGTAGCTTTTGTAGTCGCAACTTTATTTCTCTTCCTCAGTCACCAAACTACTCATCATCATAGTGGGAAGTGCCATGGGGCTCCGGTTCAAAAAATAAAATGGAATATCACGATCACGGATGACAGAAAAAACAGAGCTACTTTTAACAGCAGCGCCTCCACAACTTCATCTTTTCGTCCTTTCCATTATAATACTTGTTACAGTTACTATTACAGTGACAATGGGGTTTCCATTCAAGAAATGGACGTTTTTACGAGAAACAGAGAGAGTTTTCCCACCACTATCGACACTGCTTCCTTCCCTCGCTCCTCTGAAAATATCATCGACAGAAGGATTATTGTTATTAATAATATTTTGAAGTTCGCTGGTCTCGAAAAGCTGCTGCAGTGGCATTTATTTTACTAACCAAGCCAGCTCAGTTATTCCTCTTCAGGAGAAAATTGAAAATAACGAGAGTTTTCACTTCCTCCTTTTCCACGCTCTGTCCACACGAAAGAAGGAACTGAAAGAGTTGAATGTTTTTCTTATATCTGTGAAATCATAACAATAATATCATCCACCAGCAAGAAAGTGTAATAATTTTCGATGACATTTTATATTGAAGAGCAAGATTGGAAAAAGTGTATTGCAATTTCGACTTCCACTCGCTCCATCGTTAGAGCAGCATGAGGAGTAAATAGGAATGTCTATGAGTCAATATATATTTTTCACGGATCATGAAATAATACATGAAATGTTTCTCGACGCGAAAAAACAGCTTCAATTCTGAAAACATCAACATCTAACATTCCTCTCCGTAAGAAAGTCAAAGCCCTCTGGCAAATGATAAGTCTACAATTTCTTGGTGACGCCAACAGCAAACAAGGATTCGATATAAAATAGATATTCCATTTATTTTCT
>JAHZNI010002191.1:0-11412 GCA_027744415.1 Seira ritae | reverse complement strand
AAGCCATTTCCCATAAAGTCTCACTTTTATAGCAATAGCAATGGTGACAAACCGAGCCATCAGCTTTAAAAAATACTACAGCGTATCGAGAGTATTTAGTGTAAGCTTAGCTTGGCTTGGCTAAGCCACGCCAACAGGCAGACTCCTTTCAGAGACATTTTGAACCATAGTACTCAACTTTATCATATCATGAGTATTCAAGTAGATTTTCTCGCTACCAAAGTATTAATTTACTATTAACTACATACTTACTTTTGATATGCCTACTTAGATATTCAAATTTTCCATCAAATCCGATAAATCTGGCCATCACATCACAGTCAGCGGCAAAACAAACGTATTGCATCATCATCATCATACTATGTATCGCTTCTCATCTCTTTACCAACTCGTTTTAGTAATACCAAGCATTCAAACTTGTTTACTCAAAAACACAAAAAGAAACTTAAATGAACTTGTCGATATCGCTCAATTTTTTTATTATGCATGCAGCAAAATTCCAACCTCAATCCACTCCCTCCCCAAGCATAATTCTTTTTTTCTCTTTTTTATCCATAGAGTAAATTGATACAAGTTTTTCTCCTCCTCATGAATTCTCTTTATTTTCATGGTATCTCATGCCTCTCATGCAGAAAAAACAGTGTGATCTCCTTTTCGTCTTCTTGTGTCGTCTGAAATCTGACAATACATGAAATGAACGCCCATTCCAAGCAGAAAGAAAGACATGCCTAACGCATTCCTTATAAACTTTGTTTTCTTTTCATTCCTCCCCATTACATGTGTATAAACACATATAAACATACATATTGTTGTGTATCTAATTATGCATAAAAGCTTTACTTCTCTTCGCGTGGCTCCTGCCCAAGCCAGCCTATAACGACATGTTTTTGTATTTTTTTATGATGATCTCGAAAACAAGACTTGTATGTATGTACATGTTCACATTGTTATCATCATGTTACAATAATGCTCTCGCTTTATGCTTTAGTATAAAGATCTGCTTGCATACTACATATACATACATACATACATACATGCTTTGCTTCTCAATAACTAGTCAGTCTGGGAAAAACTTATAATGATGATGATGATGATCAGACCTGAAAAAACAATGATACTCAAATTCACAACGTAACAAGAGCTGTGTGGCAGAGACATGCATTTTTTAAAAACTTTTTTTTCATTCATTTTTAATTTGTAGAAGTTGTCTAGCACACACGTAGGCTTCGCTCCATGCCCATGCTGCAATACTATAAAAACTCTTTTCATATTATCTTATGATAATGTATATGCGCAGGTATTTACTCTATGACTGGCTGAACAAGTCTAGAGGGCCATATCATATCATTTTCTTTGGCTAGACATCTTACAAAGTGTAATAACTTTACGTGGAACTCTCTTTACAAGAATTGCATACATTGCTAGGCTAGGCATGGTCTGGTATTTGGAACGCATTTTACCACCAACTCTTCTCGTTCTTTTTAACCCTTTTTTTATTTCCCTATTCCCACAAAGTCATCTTATTTATTCCGAGTATTTTATGCATAGCCTGGTCCTATTGAAAACTACATACAATGAATATAAAGCCATATATACATATTGCGTTTTACGTTCTTATTTTTTTCTACATGTCTGAAAAAATCTGGTGAAATAGTCTCGTCTCGTCTGGACTAGACCACTCTATGCGATCCTAACAATAAGTAAGGGGAAATTGTGAAAAAGATTCATTCTTAAAATCTCTACTACTTCTAGTATTTTTACGTACGCGAGCGAGCCGAGAGTCTCTAAATCTACATGCACTCTTCAACTGAGAGAGTGTCTTTTCCAAATGCCATGTACAATACTGCGAATATTATTTTAATACGCCGTACTTACTACCACAACAAGGCACAAAAACAAGCTCACGCTCATAAACAAACAGTTTTTTATTAATATAATATTAACTTGATACATTTTATGTGGTGTGTGTCTGTGTTTGCTCCGTTTTGAATCAGGAATACAGAGAGTTTTTTTATTATGAGTATTTATTGTTGTTATTTTTTTGGTCATCATCATCACGACTGATTGTGAGTGCGAGACCAAAAAAATTCTTTTGATAGGAATATGATGGTGATGTGATGATGATATTTAGTAATCATGAAATAGTTCCGATAAAATGAAGGAGACTGTATCAAAATCATCGATGATGAATAAATAGTATTCATGAGTCTTGATTTGAGTGACAAAATATTCTTCATGTGAAATTGTGCAGAAGGACAACATTATTCAGAGGTAGAATGGCAAATGTGTGAAAAGGAATTATAATTTTTTGATGATTTGGTGGTGTGGTGCCGACAAATCACGTAAATACCTATGCTTATAACATAGGCAAAAATCTCTTGTTTGTTTGCAGTCTGTCTCGTTTGAACAAACTCATCTTATCTGATTGATTACATCCAATGATGAGCCAAGTTCGTGTGTAGTGTTTCAAGTTTCAAGTAAACAAGTTCATTTCGGCGAAAAAAAGAGTGATTGAAGCGTAATTAAATTTGGATTTTAAGAAGTTGTGTTATCTACTCATGAAGACAACTTAATCATCTTCAGAGAAGGTTAGTTCTACGGATCTATTAAAAATTGTTTTTTTTGTCCGATATAAATTTCTCCAGATTTAGCATAAATTGAAGTGCTATAATAGCTAATTAATGATGAGCGATGTCGATGTCATGAAAGATAGTACAGTAAACCAGAGAGGAGAAGTGAGCAAGGGGAATGAATTATTGCAATTAGGATTTTTGCACCGTCATCAAACCCATTTAATATTATTATTGCCACTTTTCTTGCGTCTGCAGATTTCTTCATCATCCCATTAGCATACTCATAATCACAGCCAAAACTGTTATGTGATGTGATGATGATGGAGTTTAATGAGATAAATAGTTTGCAATAAACAAGCTTATCATAATTTGCTTATCACATTGCCAACCCTTCCCTTATCCATAATATACATAATATTATGCATTATTATTATTGCCAGTTCGTCTCCTCTGCAGTAGTGAAAGACATTTTTCATTCATTAAATATTTCTTGTTGAGCCATTTTTTTTATTTCACTCCACTGGAAAATACCAGAAAGAAAAAGTGCAATTGAACTGGCTTAAGATATTTTTACGACTTCCTCTTTAGTAAGTCCATGTGAAGTGAACGACAAGTACAATATTCTCTTTCAAGCTGTTTTTTATCCATCCGCATCCAATTTCCTTTAAACAAAAACTACCCTCTTGAGAGAAAAGTATGCAAATGTATGAGCTCGTTGCGTTGTACGCTCTCGAAAATTTCAATTGATGCATGCATTGACGCAAACAGAGCTCTGGAGAAATGATCGAAGGAGGAAGCTCATGAAAGCTGATTCATCATACCTAATCACGAGCATCATCATCATCACTAACGTCAACACTGTTTTTTCAGTTGTTTGTGTGTCGTCCTCAGCATCATCATCATCAATATCATATCATCTCATCTCTCAGAATCTTTTTTGTGTGCAAATAGTAAATATAGAGGACTGCTTGTTCAAGTCATTCTTGCGTCTGACTCTGCCTCTAATTGAATGAGTTTTATGTAACTATAGTCTGCAAACGCTGCGCTGCTGCCTTTCCTGTATGAATGTATATTTTCGTCGCAGTCTTGCTTTTACACCCCCAACCTCAACAAACATTACCATTCACTGAATACAATATAATATAGTCAATCAATGCATTTAGTAGTTAACTTTTTGCCGTGATCGTCATCATCAGTACAATTAGTACAATAGCTCGGGCTCTGACTGCATTTTTTCATACAAACGTTTTTTGTTCGCTGGTGTCTGGTATGTGCAGTGCATGCATGGCATGAAGTCGTCATCGTCAGTCCCTTTTTAGTCTCCGTATTAGTTTTTTTTTGTGAAATGTGAACTTAACTACCTACAGCCGATTTCAATTTTTTCTACCTACATTTTTTTCTACAATTTTGATGCGAATGATTATAAAAATGTATGTTCCCGACATGTGACTGTGCTAGTGAATGAGTTAATCTTTCAAATATTTTCAAAATCATTCTTCAAAAAGAAAAAAAAACTAGACAGTAGACGCACGAGCAAAAAATCTTTTTTTGCGGTTGATTGCCACTCCAAAAATATACAGGAAGACAGATGAAAGAATGGAATTACAAGGTAAAATCTTTTGAGAAAGGTAGACAAGACATGTACAATGTACCATGTCGTACGTCTTTTAAGTTTTAAGATGATGCGTAAAAAGAGGTAAAAGAGAAAGGAAGCAGAATATAGTAGCAAAAGAATACTGACTTTGGTGCGACGACGGTGCGCATCGCAATTTTTTTTGATTGTAGCAAAAGAAGAGAAGACAAAAAAGTCAGAGAAATCTCTGTACGTGATCAAATTCTACTGCGCAATGCGCAGAGATTTCCTTCTGGTTCTGGTACTGCGCAGTAGAGAAAAGAAAAAAAATGAACATGGAATGATGATGATGTAACGTGTCGACTATTTTAATCATTTACAAATGTTTAAAACGTTTTCAGCAACGACATTCCTACGAACAATGCACAATTCACACCGGCAAAACGTATTAGTCAGAAACTGAGCAGGCGATTTCACATGGGTTTAAAAATAATTAAGTAATAAAAACAACTAACTAAGGCCTTAAATTATGTCTATTCATATCTGTTTTGCATAATTAATGGTAAAGAGGACATCTCAAAGCCAGTGCTGAGCAGTCGCCTACGCATTCACGTTTCTGTTTCCAATCTTTCCAACCCACGTGGCATTTTCCCTCCTATCCGATCAATGACCTTTTTAGAGGAAATATGCTTTCGATCGATTGTTGACAAACAAGCGAATCAAACAACAACATCCGTCCTAGTCAGTCGATTTGTCGTGCAGTGCACCCAGACCGCAGTAGTAGGCCCGCCGCCATCAACAATGAACAAGTGCATCGCAGTCGGGGGCTTCATCATCACCAGATCAGAAAAACTAATAATTTTCATAAACGAGATAAGGATTATAATGTAAATCGTGGCATGCTTCATTTCATGCATCAGTGTTTGTGTTGTAGTATGGTCATCATTATCATTATCATACATAATAATGTCCACCAGAGCCCTGCTCCCTTTTAATTAGTAAAATGAAAGGTGCATTAGGGATGCATCAAAAAAAGGAAGCAGATGGAGAGTTTATGGAACAAAAGGCTAGACTAAAATTGTGATATTGTGATTAAAGAGTGATTTGTGTCGATGATTGATAGGATGAACATTGAATGTCTTGATGAAGTAATTATATATGCAATTTTATCCCTTTTTTACTTACAGGCCCTTTACCTCCTTCTTCTGTAACGGGACTGGGACACGATTGATTGATAGAGATCAATCATCTCTTCGACATGTGGCGGTTACTAGGAACAGCAAAAGTGTCAACGTCCGAGACCAATCTGTACAACTCAAAGTTAATCGCGTCTCATCATCATCATCTCATGAAGGAGGCGAAATAAACCTTCCAGACAGACTTCGATTGGGCTTAAACTGTCCATCAAGTCATGCTAGTTGTGTTGGATGTGCACGTGAAATTAGAGTTCAGTGACAAGAGAGTCCTTTTTAGGTACTTTGTATAGGAATTTTAATGTTTTATCTGTTTGCCGGCTGAGCACACGGCTCCTCTCTTAACTACCTACTTACTTCACTCCGATGATGTTACAATAATACCATTTTCATGCATCTCTGCACTCTATTTTTTACAAAAAAAGATAATACATACCTCTTTTTACATGGATCATGGTCATGGACTGAATCAATATTAAATATGTACGTATGCAGTGTTCTTATATAAATACATTGATGCTCATCATGAAGAATCCATTGAAATTCTTTCCAGTTCCGTAAAATATAGGGACAGTTTTTATTTTTAAATGTACTCGATATTCGATATCAAGAGGACTATTCTTTAAATGTTAAAAATCCTGAAAGTATTAAACTTTGGTTGTTAATAAGTTAAGATTAAAGAGGAAATAAGTAGTATGTTAAAACTGTACATTTCAAGTGACGTAAAAAAGGCAAGTGACCGCATTCGGCCTATCGAAACTAATAATCTCTGACGAAGTAATATCAGTGTTGCTTGAGGATAATTTCATCAAAGACTGATATTACGGTATATATTTAGCCATTAAGCTGATTATATAGTCCTTGCATCGTCGATTAGCAAATCGCCATTCTCAGACCAGGACCAGACTGCTTGTCTATTTTGCCTGGATCACTGAGTCTCCTGAGACGAGTGTAGCCAGACACATAGTTTGCCACCATGTCGATGTCAATGTCAACGGGAGGGACGCCTCCGCAAAGTCCAAGTACGACATTTACAACAGCACCTATTGTGAAAGAGGGCCTTTTATATAAACGAGGTTAGTCTTTTTTGCAAAATTATTTTGTGAATATTTCCGAAGTATATTCCCAAAGAGTTTTGTTCTAGGAGGAAGTGTTTTGTTTGAAATTCTAGGAGAGACAATAAAAACCTGGAGACCTAGGTACTTTTACTTATTCGCGGATGGCTCCTTACGCGGGTTTAAGGCGAAGCCCGACAATCCATTTACAACAGAACCTCTCAATAACTTTACCGTCAAGGACTGCCAAATCATGAAAATGGATAGACCGAAACCGTACACATTTGTGATACGAGGTTTGCAGTGGACCCGAGTCATTGAACGCACATTTTACGCGGACTCTGAGCAAGACAGACAAGAATGGCTGAATGCTATCGAGAAAGTAGCCGAGTCGTTGGTTATGAGTACGTCGCCTCCTCAAAACGCCACCGGTGTTCCAGTTCAACCGCAGTCTTCCTCCAGTAATAATAGTTCCAGTGATATAGAGAGCATGGTGCTAGACCCTTACGAAGGTTGTTCTGCGAACGATCCCGAGTTGTATAATAAGTTTGTGGTACAAGGGACGTCTTATGGGAAGCTGTCAGGGAAGAAGAAAGTCGTAAGTGGATAACTGAATTTGCCAAGTTTGGTACATTGCGTTGCATTGTTTCTTAATTTAATTATATTATTTTTTCTGCAACTTTCCAGACGTTTGAAAATTTCGAGTTTCTCAAGCTTCTAGGAAAAGGCACTTTTGGTAAAGTGATTTTATGTCGAGAAAAGGCATCTAGAAAGTTGTATGCGGTGAAGATTTTATTTGTTCTAGGAGGAAGTGTTTTGTTTGAAATTCTAGGAGAGACAATAAAAACCTGGAGACCTAGGTACTTTTACTTATTCGCGGATGGCTCCTTACGCGTTCATAATCAAGAAGGAAGAAGTTGATCACACGCTCACAGAAAACAGAGTTCTTCAAACGACCAATCATCCATTTCTCATAGTAAGTCGCGTACTTTGTACTTCTTTGCATATTATGAACTGCTCGTTGAGGTGTCCTTTTAAATATTTGCTTATCTCATCTCTTGAGTGTATCTGAGTGGTTTTTATTCATTTGCATTTTGGTATGTTCTTTTCTAGTTAATATTATGACTAAATTATCGGAGAACATATTCAACATTTTTTGTTTTGCGTAAGTTTTTATTGAAATATTTTCTTTTTTCCCACCCAGCTCGAGAATCTTCTGCTTGATAGAGACGGCCATATAAAAATAGCGGATTTCGGACTGTGTAAAGAAGACATTACATACGGTAGGACAACGAAAACGTTTTGCGGCACACCGGAATACTTAGCGTTAGTCTACAAAAGTTGAATAACTGTAATTTTTGCGCACAAAATTTTTGGGAGGATAAATGTACTAATATCCATTTCTGTTCTACAGGCCGGAGGTAATGATGATTATGCTCTTTGAAAGAGGCTATCGTTTCAGTAATTCTAATTTTAAGGTGTTTTGAAGGGCCCATTTCGTTTTCGTGACAAAACTTCAAACACCTATGGCCCATGTCTAAAGATTTTTGTCCAACAATTTCTTAATATCCGTATTCTTATGTGTATATCATTATTACTTTTAGGTTCTAGAAGACACCGATTACGGTCTAGCGGTCGATTGGTGGGGTGTTGGCGTAGTCATGTACGAAATGATGATCGGTCGCCTTCCGTTCTATAACCGCGACCATGATAGACTGTTTGAATTGATCGTCATGCAAGAGGTAGTGATGACGTTGACATTTGCATGAATTTAAATGATGAAACATTATCTTAAGATCTATTCATCATACCTGTTATTGATTTTATTTTCTCCCTTCAGGTTCGGTTTCCTCCTACTACATCACCAGAAGCAAGGGATCTTCTAAGCGGACTTCTTAGGAAAAACCCTAGAGAAAGACTGGGTGGAGGGCCAGATGACGCGAGGGAAGTCATGCAGCATATATTTTTCAGGTATGTAATCTCGTTTCAAAACAATTTAGCATTCTAGGAAAATAGTTGTAAGACTAGTAGTAGCATTGTATTGTAGTTGAACATACATCTACCTTCTTTTACCATTTCTTTAATTTCAGTTGCATCAATTGGGATGATCTAGTTCACAAGAGGGTAAGTACATTATTCTCTCCGATATCATTGTCAATGTCGCTCGATCTAAACAACGAATTAATAAATATTCGTTTCTTCCTTTTTATTCTTCTTTAGATTCCACCACCATTTAGACCGCAAGTTACATCAGAAACTGATACGAGGTATGGTTTCTTTATTACATAATATTATCATGATATCAAATTGTTTGTAAATTAACAATTATTGTTTATTCAACCTGTCTTTTAATTAATTAGATACTTTGATCTGGCGTTCACCTCGGAATGTGTTGAGTTAACACCTCCGGACAACGAAGAGCATCTGAGCAGCATACCAGAAGCTAATGATATAGACTTTCAGGTAAAAGACCCCCTAAAAAAATTAACTTCCCTTAGTCTAGAGTCTAGAAGTCTAGAACACATAAAAATTCTTTATCTTTTTTTTTTGCTTTCACAGGGATTTAGTTACAGGGACCTATCGTCAACTCTCGGAGCATCCCTGCGTTCGGGCGCTTTAAGTTAAAATAGTTGTTAGAAATGCCTAGTTTAGGTAGTTCAGATTATCTTTACCAATATTATAATATAATGAACCTCAATACATATTCGTGGTAATACCTAAACATGCTTCAAACACATTGCATAATCTTCTTATTTACAGTCTAAAAGAGAAAGATTATTGTGAAAGAAAACCACTAACTAATCAATCACATATTATCTGCTCTTCTCCATGATAGTCTCTCTTTCTCAGTTTTATCTTACGAGTAAACATCATCATCTAGAAAAATATTCATAACAAAATACATAAATTCAAGTCAAACAATGTTTTCGTACATTTTTAAAAACTAATACTACTAACTTAATTCTAGCCATAAACAAAAATCTTGATTTCCCTATCTCTTAAAAATGATAAGAATGTGATGATGTTGCCTCAAAACGATTAGATGTAAAGAAAATGTGCACAATCAAAGGTAAGCAATTATTTGTTGTGTACATACATAAAAAAGAACATTACATGTATTAAGTAAGAATTACTACTGAAATAGAGTAATGTCAAAGTGAACTGTTCTCACATCCCGTGATTATTAAGTTTCGTTGTATCATATTCCATTAACTTGAAATACTGGAGTCAGTGAAAAAATTTGCTCGGAACCCCCGTTTTTATCTTAATCCGTAAAACAAAACAACATGCCAATTTTACATTTTTGCTCTAGTACTACTACCTCTTTGTAATCGTAGTCCTCTCTTCAAACTGACTTTTCTAGATAGACAACATGGCCCATCAATCTTGGTGGGCTTGTAATTTGACATAGTCCAAAGGAGTTTCTTTTACGATGTCATTGTACATAGCAAGTGTAGTCTAAATTTTTTTGATTTATTGGATCGTAGCAAAAGGTTCCCAAGTAGTTACTTTGTGAGTACTAGAAAGATAGTCTCGGAATGCTGTAGCTCTATTGTACTTGCCCGAATGGGTACTACGTACATACATACATACGTACTACTAGAATGAACTGATCGCAGGAAGGAATAAACGGTAACCAATATTTTGTTTTAAAATATGAAATGTTTTCAAAATGATATTGCGGATAATCTGAGACTGGTGTTGGAGGTTTGTTTGTTTGTCTAGTGCGTTAGTTAATTGAGGTTTGCGATTTAAAGTCAAAAAAATATTTTCTAAGGTTAATGTGCTCAGCACATGTAAATTGTTTATCATTTTAACAAGAATGATATGGTGTGTGATGATGTGGTCAGGTGGAATATATGTATGAACATTTGAAAACCGATTGTGATAGTGGTTTTGCCAGGATAAATGGAGTACGTTTAAGAGTTTAAAGAAAAACGAATGACATGTTTATAGAACGGCTAAGGAAGATTAATATATAATGATGATGTCAGAAAAAGAGAATGATTATGATTGTGGAAAAAATGAAACGATAAAGTATATTATAATATTGATAGATGAATGACGATGATAGATTAAAAAAATATATAAAAACTGAAAAAATAAATTGTTGATTGTTACGTTCGATAAAAAATACTTGGTTTCGTTTAAACTCATTTCGTATCAGTACGAATATACGTACAGTAAGTACTCTATATTCGTTGAAGAAGCATGTATTGTAGATGGCTTTGGTTTTCCTTAAAACGTTGCATTTGTACAAGGATAGCGTGCTTCGGTTTTGGAAGGCTTATTACAGACCGAGCAGGTCGGAAATGAAGAAATATGGTTGTAAGTAATAGCATGAAAGATGATAATTTGTCCTCGAACTGCCAGTATATTTTATTTATGACAAGAACACTGTCATCACTCATTTGCAAACTAAATAAAACTGACCACGGCGATGATTTAGAGAGTAAAGAAAAATGATAGTGAGTTGAACTCTAGTTTTATCGCTTTCCGAAAACCTATCTATTCACTACCTTCATGATGTGATGTGAGAAACATTTTATTGGCATTCCTCCACTAATTAATGGCAGCAGCAACAGCAAGTCTCTATATGTAGTATAGAGAAAGCTGCCAAGCCAGGATACTAAAGAGGAATCACTTTTATAGACGATGAAAGCTCTAAACAATTCATAATATTCTTCCCGTGCGTTTTGTGTAAGCAGATATCTATGCCCTGAAACCTGAAATACGTGCCTTTCTTTTCAGTCTGTGGGAGTGGAAATGGAAAGAATCATTTTGTTGTTCGATGTAAGAAAACAGAGTTACAATTCAGACACACTGGCATTTTTCTTCTTTCTTTCAGCCTTTTAGGTAAACTCACATCAAGAAGTTGAATGGAGAAACATTACAATGTGGCATGGAACATGACAATGTAAATTGGTGAGAAATGTTTCCAATAGCCTTCTTTCTTTCCGTGTCTCCTCCTCAGCTCTGTTCTTTATTCTTGGTTTGAAGACATTCAAAACAGCCTT